>VXAU01001441.1:600840-708343 GCA_013399695.1 Formicarius rufipectus | reverse complement strand
TTTTTTTTTTTTGCCTCAGAAGATAAGAACAGTTGGAGAAGTATATGCTGTGGGGCCTCAGCAAATCTATTGCCAGGATTTGCTGTTTCAGGCTTTCATCCATCCCGTTTTAATCCAAATTAGTAGGAGCTTCAGAAAGGGATTCTGGCAAAGTCACAGTTGGAAAGATTTTCATCATTAATTCTGCCAGGCATATAAAAATACAATTAAAAAAAAAAAATAGGAAGGGGGTTGGAATGTAACCGTTCTTGGCGCAAACTTGTTTGGGTTTGCTTTTCAAGTAAAAACAAGAAAACAAAATAAAATCTATATTTAATTAAGAAATAATCTGTATCTTTTATCCTTCATGACATCTTTACACAAGGCTAAAAATGCTACTCTATGATTATTACAGAATTAATTTCTTTGCTTCGTAAGGAGGCAAAGGGGTTGGGGGTGAGAGGGGAGAGCTCACTCCCCTGGCCCCAGTGGCACGGGGCCCATGCATTTTTTTGGCAGGTCATTCCCTGTAGCAAATAGCAGTAAGCTTAAGGAGTTCAGCCTGCAGCCTGTCAAGTCACCCTAGGGAACACCAGAACGAGGAGGCAGAACAAGCGCAGGTGGTGCTCGGGCGCTTGTGTGCATTCAGCCAGGATGAACCAGCATGTTTACACTGCCCATGCAAGCTCCTTGGAAATCACAGGACCAAGCAGAGGCACTGTGCTACTGGGGAAGCTGCTCTCCAGCAACCACTATGGAAGAACCACCCAGAGGTGCACACGCACTGCTGGGACAGCTCCCGTTGCAAGATGTGGAGACTAAATAATGACATTTTGCAAATGCCAACTTCGACAAATATTTACCGATTAAGCAAACCAGACCCTTTTCTCATTTAATTTCATTACCTTTTTCCAGAGAGTGTTGTATTAAGGCATGAGGTTTGAGTAAAGGCATCTCTGTCACATGGGCATTTTGAAGAGTAGGAATTTCCACAAACCCTCCTGAATTGCTATGGGTCAGTTTAATGAGACACAAGGCTCTCTCCAGGACAGAAGCCCATGTCCTATGATACTGCTCATGATTCTGGTTATCCTAGTCTCTGCCACAACTGTTATTGTAATAAACCCAGTGCACTTGCCTAGCACCCTTAATCTCAGGATTTCACAGCTTTAAGTAAACAGCCTCAAAACACACCTGTACAGCAGAACAGCTTATAAAGGCATGAATGGTGACCCCAGAAGTATCATTTCACCCACCACATACACTCACACACAGGACAGCAGCACAACTCAGTGGAGAAGACTGACTGAATGTAAGAAGCTATCCTTCCAACTTAAAAGATCCAACTACTCACATGATTTTCTGCACATAGCTGTGTTTCATCTCTAGCCAAAAAATCACAGTTATTTTAGGAACCTTCCCTATTAGTTGTGAAGAACTTTCATTAACTACATTTATCCTGTACTGAAATTACCCATTTGCATTTCTCCTAGTGCTGCATTAATAGAAAAATAAAACAAGGATGAGTCTTGCCTTCAAAATACAATTATCAGTGTGCAGTGGAAATCAGTCTCAGGATAAAGCAGTGACACTTTAGTCTGTCCAGTAATGGCATGGAACATCTACTCTTAGTCATCAGTCCCAGACATCCCATCTTTTGAGACAGACTCCAAAGAAAGAAGTATTGTGATTAACTGACTATTTTACCAATAGTATCTCCTTACGGAGATGAGATTGTTAGGAGTCACTTATTTGATTAGAATTAACTACTTATCCCATCACATACAGTTAACATGACCTGTTATTTTACACTTCATTAGTGAAGAATTTATTGGAATGAAATCATGAAGAAAAAGGTTTGGATTAAAATTTTATATTTCAAGTGCCATATTAACTGGAAAAGAAACCTAAATAAAATTTTGTTTTGGAGACAATTACAGCAATGATAATACTACACTGTTTTTACATGTCTAGAAGATTTTTATTTTCACCATTTTTATTTAAAGCAAAGAAAATTTGGATTAGAATCTCAAATTACCATTGACAACCATCACATCTTTGTACAAAATCACGTCTTTCCAGCACCCAGACCCCAAATTTTTGAAAAATTAATTTTTGGGGAATTTTAAATGAAGCAAAATATCCTGTTCCTTCCCAGTGGTATTCAAAGCACTCCTTATCAAACACATGGTCAGAGCCTCCTGTGCCTTGTTCTGCTGTGGGTTGCCAGCAGCCTCTCCTGGGCACCTCACTGAGGGTACAGTTAGCTAATATTGTTACGGTGGCAACAAAGACACCAAGATCTCCTCCTTATCAATGGATGTTACCTTTTAGCTGCCCAACCAACAAGAGTTATAAAAGGTCTTACTTGGCACATCTGTCTCAAGGTCCAATACCCTTAAGTGTAGCCAGACAGAATGTCCATTCTCTGGGACCTTGGGTCTGAAGAGGTGTTCTAGCTAACAGAGAGGTGAATTCTTGCTTGAGTGGTACTGTGCACACCCACAGGCTCGGGAAAGCTTTAGCTGAAAAGGGGAAGTACAAACTACTACATACAGTGTACAAAGTAACAGCATCCATGATAGAAACTATAAAGAGAACAGTAGTGAGGATACATACATAAACAAAGATTTTTACAGTCCAATAAGGCAATAAGAGAACATCAGAAAAACATTTTAAAAACGGTAGCATGGAGGCAGGTAAGATATACTTTGCTGTTATATAAGAAAATAAGGTTAAAGAAACACATTTTTTTCCAAATAGCAAACAGAAAAGAAAGGCAGAGAGTCTTTCTGGTCTCTTCATTCTCCTGGGTACCGACAACTCAACTCTTTTTTTTAGGAGCAGGGAAGAAGTCTCTAGACTGAAAAGATAGCCTTTGTTCAACTCAGGAGCTCAGTTTAAACTGCAAACCAGGTTAAACAGCACAAAAAGAGCACATTAAATTTTTCTTCTCTACTTCTACAGAGGGGCGGAGAGTCAGAAAAGAGGAACATGGTGGTGATGGGGGCTGAGCCAGCAGCTGGACCTCCAGCTAGCCAAGTCCAGAACTCCTTGCTGTTCAACAGGGAAACATATAACCACTGTGTATCACCCACTGCAGTCTTGCCTGTTCTAACAGGACATATTTTTTTGTCTCTGGAAAACTTGTGGCCAGAGAGCAGTGCCAGTGTCACCATTTTGGTGACACCCTTCTCTGGTTGGTGGCCTTGAAGCTGTTTGTCCTGGGGACAGTGGAAATAACTATTAAGAAGAAATCTTTAAAAGCAGTGATAGAAGGAAAGCAAATATTCAGAATTATTCAGTTTTCCACCCTCTAACATTTCTATATTCAAGCAGTATCAAAACAGCCTGAGAGAAAGCCCATACTTAACTTCTTAACATCACTTTGGATGTAATTTTGGACAGGTGAGCCTTTACTCACAAAAATGTCACTGCCTTCTGCCAGCTGTGGTGTGTATGAATACCTACGTCCTTCTAAGTCACAACCCTGAGCTGCAATGCTACTCAAATGGAAAAAGAAGAGACACCGAACAGTTAAGGACTTCCACCACAGCCTTCCAGCCCTGATGAACAGGCACAATAGGAATAAGAGGTCCAACAAAACCAGCTTTCAAGAGCCAATATCCAGTGAGGGGACATTGCTTCTCTACTGGAGGAGACACAGAGTTTGGTATTAACAGATACCAATTTCTGAGGTTGGTTTACAGGGAGAACTGCACTCTTCTTGAGAAGTTCACCAAGCTGACATACCTGCTTGACTCCTCTCCTCAGATTGATAAGGAAAAACCACCAAGTCTAAGTTTCTCTGAGTTTGTCTCGTAGCTTGAGTAGAAGTGGAAGTTCAGACAAGACCTTTATGTTCCTTCTGAAAAAGCTCTTTGTATGCTTTTACTTGTGTATTTTTGTTTTAAAGAGAAGATCAAGAAGCAGCAGGGCCAGCACTGGTTATCACAGCATGAACAAAATCTATTGGTTAGAGCTTTAGTCCCCAGGTCTTTGCATGTAGGTTCTCTGATGTTTAATGAGAATTAAACATGTATTACAGCCTTTTCCTTGGAAGAGATGAACTACATCTTTTTCTCCAACACCTTTGCCTATTTCAACAAAACACGTAGTTTCCTGTTATCTATAAGACATCATCAAACCTTGACCTTCTGTTAAACTTGCTCAAATTGGCCTCAAATGAGAAAAAGTATTAGAAGGAGATAGTAGGCAGGGCACGCAATGAACACAGAGAAAATCTATTTCCACTACTTATCCACTTCCTCTTCCCCTAGATACGTGGGAGGCTTGCAGCCAGGAACACCAGCACCAGGTAAAGGGATCCTAAGAGGGGGCTCTCTCCCTTTCTGGCCTCAACAAACTGCTCCCTACAGCAAGATACAGCCTCTGCCCATCTGGCCTCGCAGCTGTCTTCAGCTCCTCCCTCCATCCAATTTGCCACAGCACAACAAAGCACTCCAAAAATAACATTTATCTTAAAAAACTGGAAAATGGCACAAACCACCCCAAAGGAGGGAATGACAACGGCATGAGTTCAACGCGGGCTCATGAACTGATGCTCCCCGCCAGGGACGGGGAACTGGAACTTCTCGGAAAGAGACTGAATGGAACCAGATTGAACGAAAGTGCCAGAAACTGCGGCCACCGATGGCCAAGCCCTGCCAAAAGGATAACTCACCCGCCTGTCAGTCCTTCCTGAGAGCAAGCACAAGGACTGTGTCATGGCTCTACAGCTATAAACGCCTGTGCTTTGCAAGTCTACGTGTACAACAGGCTGGAGCATGCATGTTAAACAACGAGAAATTTAAACATGAGGAGTATTTCCAAATGATAGCTTTAAAGTTGGGGATCAGCAGAGCTTGAACATCTGATTTCAATTCTGAAAGATTTGTGATTAGTGGATGTTGATGCAGTACCCCAAATACACTCAGAGTTTCTATTTAAAATGGTATTCTTCAGTAATGATAGAGCTGTAATGTATGAACTGCTAAACAGAGGCCACACCACGACTGCTGAAGGGACTAAAAGTTGGACCAGGCAGAGGAGAAATAAACTTAATCATTTTTGTTGAATAGGTAGAGCCAGATTTGCCACTATCGTACCTCTTTTATAACCATATAGATCATGTCTATGTAAGGTAACTTTTAGGAAAATGAAGTTTAAAATGCATAATAAATCCATCTAGAAAAACTCCTTGCCTATGAAAAACTGAAAGCAATTTAATTTGTAAAGTAATAAAAGCTGAACGTCAAATTTTAATGCTGAAATGAAGACAGGTTTTCAGAAACACTAATTTTTGATGTAATATTTGAAAGTGATCGATTCAAATTCTGCTTTTCAAAAATTTTCTGAGCTTTGATCTTGCTCCAGCTCTAGCCCAGAACAACTATTATAAGGCTGACATAAAAAGTCTCAAAACAAAGTGATTTATAATGGAAACACAGAAAATAAATCACTATTTGAGAACTTTTTAACACACCACAGATTAGATCCAGAAGGTCAGACAAAGCTGTCATTGAGTTTGCAAGCTTTCCTGCTGCAGCTAAGGACCACAATACACAGAAGAACAAATTCAGTTAATGAAGTCGATCAGATATACACATTGACTCGTGCCTTCCTTGCAGAGGCACTTAAAAATTATGATCTACAAAGATTCTAACATGACCACAGTCAGCGACCTGCAGCACACTGAGAAGCAGAGTTCCTCGGGCTGGAGCATTTACCAATGCCCTGCTGAAGAATACGTGACCATATTTGACCACCAAAATGAGAAGAACCATTAACATCCTGAATTAATGGGTTTAGTGGTTTTCAAATGAGGTATTTTCATGATGGACGTGGTGTGGATTCAGCAAAGTCTGCCCTTTAACAAATACTGCTTCAGTTTCAAAGATTTGATTAGGCTTAATACCATTAGGGAACCATTACTGATTTTATGCTGTTGTTGTTACTGGTTTAACTATCAATTTCTGAACCAAAATTTGCAGACAGTTGGCTTGACCAAGAGTCAAGGTTTAGGAATGCAAAAGCAAATCCAAGGTACAGATGAACTTCAGATGTGGACAGGCTTCAGAGGGTTTAATAGGCTCTCCAGAGTTTGTCAGGTCACAGAGGCTTTCCTTTTTTTTGTGGGGTGTGCACGCGCCCAGTTGTTTCCTTGCGTTTTTTGTTTGTTTTAAACACTTCTTGACCTCAGCCAGAGCAAGTGGAATTCATACAAGCAATCAGTGCATGCAACAATTAAAAAAAAAAATCACAACAATCTTACTTTATTGTATACCATTTACAAAAAAATACAAAACAAATGAAAACTATCTTCTTAACAAGCAATCCTTGATCACCACCACGTGTTTCCGAAACAGCCAGATGTTCACAGTCTAAGAAGCCAAATACTACTACTTTTTTGTAAATGTTAATGGCAAAAGAACAGTAATAATGGTTTTAGTCAATCATCATTAGTACTTGAAAGTACAAATATAAATTAAATAAGACTCAAAAAACTTGTACAATAAAATCTGCTATAAACAAAACTAATTAAAAAACTGCTCTCAACCTATGTTGTGGGTTTCATCTTGTTTTAAAATTAAAAGCAGTATTTACTTTTCTGAAGCATCCAAATGAATGTTCATATCCAGATGTCCTTACAAAGCAACACAATCTTCATTCTTTTCTCATTGTTTAATCTGTTTATATTTTACTTCTGATTGTCTTTTTCTTCCTTGGCAATCCTCTTTGTCACACCACTGAAATACTTCTCACGGAAAGAATTGTGTCCCCTGTACGGCATATACTGACCATCCAACAAGTAAGAATTCTCATCTTGATCCTGCATGGTATCAAAATGCAAGCATTAGACTTCAGGGTAGTATGTTCAGCAGGTATTGCCACTGGTTTGCTTCCTGACTTTTTCAAGCAATTACAGGTAAGGAAAAAGTAGTTAGGTTTTTTTACAATTCAATGGCACATAGTTAAGTCACTAGACTGATTAAAGAATTTAAAAAATAGAATGCTAAGGTTTCCATTAGGATAAACACAAACATATACATTCTACTTCAAAGTCTTAACATTTAACAGAAATTAAATTCCACTTGCAATAGGTTCTCATTTGACATTGATCAAATTACAAGCTGTAAGCAGACAAAGGTGTTTTGTTGGTTATTTGGATTTTTGTTCATTTTTAACATACTCATTCAAACTCTACACCAAAATGATACAAGTTGTCAGTTTTAACAGCTCTGCATCACTGAAAATACCTCAGCTGGCACCACTGAAATCCCACTCTTACATGAATGAATAAGCACAGGTACCTATATTACACAGACTTTTATAAAGGAAAATACATATTTTCCAGAAAAAATGCCATCTGGAGAATTCCATCACTCAGAGGTCTGTGGAAGGTGGGCACAAACAGAAGGGGAGCACAGTTGGCTAGAACAAGTTCCTAGAGTCATTGAAGCACAATCAGAGAATTTTTTGTGTGTGTGCAGCACTCATATACCTCTGAAAGTTAAAGTTGACACAATAAATCCCTACACGTAATACCTACATGGCACCAGCCAAGAACATAGTTTAGAAAATTGGCCCTACATATACACAAAGGTTTAGCTCATTGTGTGCTGTGGTTTTACACAATTAAGATACTTGTCAACTAACATTAGCAATACTGTAAGCTAAACAGTATATCAGACTTTAATCTGTGTGCTCAAGAAAACTGATGGGACTTCTAAAAACAGTTTTACACTTAGGTCTGATGTCAGTTTATTATGCTCAATAGCAAGGTGGAACAGTGAACAAGCAGCCTCACACAGAACAACTGCACAAAGAGAAAATAAAAACAAGGATACAACAGAATTAAACCTATATTCCATTAAGTGTTTTTTCTCAATGCATATTCACTGTTAAATTTTTTTAAGCAATGCAGTAACATACAGATTGGTTCATTGCTTAAGTTTACAGTTCACAGTTATTTGTTCATATTTGTAAATAAAATTACTGTGGAAGCTTTAGCAAAAGTGGCAGGAACATGGAAGTAGATTTTAGTCAGTCTTTTCATGCTATGAAGGTGTTACAATGCAAGGATGCACTGAATCCTAGCAGACAATCTCTCTCTTCAGCTGCTTTGGTTTTGTCCCAGGTTTTTCACCTAGCAAGATCAACACCTCACCTAGCTTTGAATATCGTAATGTGCATTCTACAAGGAGTGAAACAAAAGGGTTTTCAACAAAGCAAGAGCCCGTGAGCATGTACAAGGGCCCTCTTCTGGACACAAAGAGATATTCCTAAAAAGCTGTTCTCACCAGCTATCCCAGCAGATACCAGCTTAAATGAATTTGCTGAATGTTTAGTGCCATGTAGATACCTAACTTGTAAAGCATGTACAAAACTAGCAGCTCTACTTAAATACTGCACCATTGGAAAATAGCAGAAGAAAATGACTTCAGGAAATCCACAGGAGGCACACTACTATTTACTGTCCTTTGGTCACCTGTGAGAGACTGCCATCTCCAAGACTACTCTCAGGCTGACAATCAACATGCTTTTAACATGCTCATGAAAAAAAAAAATTACAAGATTAATATAGGCAGATAGGAAACAAGGAGGACTTAAGACACACTCCTCTCACAGCCAGCCTGTACCCACTTCTCCACACCACTCTGAGGAAAAGAGCACTTACACTTCTCCTGAATTTGCAGGTCAGAAATCCTTCTTTGACCTAAACATGTATTTTTATATCATTGGGATGTGTTTTAACAAGAATTCTACAAAATACACTTATTTTGATAAATGGATGGGATATCTGACCCTGAATGATAATGATATATGGGTCAAGGATATTTTAACATAAAAATTAATCCCCAAAACCCCTAAGAGGTCACACATGTGTACACCATTCATCTTGATTCCAAAAGAAACAAAATGCTGATTCAGGGTGAAGGGAGGAAAGAGGAAAGAAACCTTCCTCTCCTCTACCCCCAAACTGGTTAGGGCAAAGAGAGGGTATGCCATGTAATAGAACCAATTTCAAGCAAAATACAGGTGTAATGTGAGCACCTTCATTCATCAAATGGAAACAGGCTTGGTGCCCCACTCCACAGCAGAACCTATCCTGAAAATCTAGGCTGCATGAAAAGCTCTGCAAACCACTGCTTGCTAAATGAGAGGAGATCTGCAGCCAGGCATGGGTTTCTTGGGAGAGATTACAAAGGAAGCTCCTGGCCCACCTCACAGAAATTTTAGTTTAAGAGGTTTCATTCCTACCTCTCCCCTGTACAAGCATGACTTCCTAATAAAGATAGTAACTGCTTTAAAAAAAACCCCCAAAAACAAGATTGGGAATTGCTCCTTAAAAGAGGCAAAAGAAAATTAAAATACCTGAACTGCCTGGCAATACCACTCACTGTTAATGTTTACTAGTCAAAACAGTTTTATGGGCAACATGAGAATTGATCAATGTAAAAGACATTCTTGGGATTTCAGAAACTAATGATTTCCAAACAAATTCTAAATTTTGTACCATGATGCTCAGTGTGTACAATCTGAACACCAGGGATATGCTGCATTTAACTCTACAGAGAAAATAATTTGTCAAAAAAAATCTTCATTAAAGAATTTGTTGTGACAATTTGCAGTAGAATTTGCCTGGGCAACAGGCAGCAGTTTGTTTCACTACAGAAATCAGTCAAACATCCTCAGCTACCCTCTGGCTTGAGTAGCATAAAAAAAGTTTAAAGTCAAGGAATGTAGCTGAACCACAGTGTTTTAAGGAAGACAGTCTCCTCCTCTTGACATGCTGGAAAAGAAATAAGGAGTACTGCTTGTGACACACAGCTGCATCCAGGGATGAGTAACTTTTTTCACTCATTTCCTTTGAAGCAATCATATGCAGTTTTCAAGGCATAACGTTTGTAATTGGTTATTTAACACAAAACAGTGAGACTTTCCAAGAAATAATTTCCAACACTGATCAGCAATGATCAGCCTACTTGCCACTAAGTCAACTCTTTCCCCTGTGTGCCAACACTACCAAGATGACAAATACTTTTTCTTTTATTTTTAAAACTCAGAACAGAAGAGCATTGTTAATCCCTGGTCATTCTTTATCATCGTCATCCTTGGTTCTCATTTTTAGTAATTTAAGTTCTCAAAACAGCAGACTAATGGCAAGCAGCAGTTATCACACGAGTGTTGCTCTGAAACGCTTTATGATGAGCTCTGTGACAACTGCAAATCAACAAAGTTCTTGTCAAAAAGTGGAAGCTACTTGCTATTTACTAATTTGAGTTTTCAACTCAACACTTATTTGTTCTAAAGACAACACTAAAATAACAGTTATAGATCTCCAAAAAATAATGACAGAGGTGGAATAGATGACACAATGATAACAAGAAAGTTCTGCTTTTCTTTAAATCTTGAAAGATGCTAAGATTTGTATGAATCTAGCATGCCTCTAGTTCAGCTCCAGGGTAATTCCCCACACATTTAGTTTTTGAAAAAAAAAGAAAAAAAATATCTTTCTAGCCTTTTTACCTCTTCCTACCACTCCATACCTGGTGCTGGGCAGAAGCTATAGAAATCACTTGTACTAACATTACACAACTAAAACCAAAACAGAACAGTTACCAGAAGGGGGACAACAAGGTCATACCCAAGAACAGACACTGCTAAATTCAATAGGAAAAATTCAAAATTCTATACTACTAACAACTCTGGAGTGACAATGTGACATGGAAATGCTGGACTCAATTCAGCAGGGTGGGCTTGTGTGCCTGATGCTTCAGAGGCTTTTCATGGGCAATGATATACTCAGAGTTTGTCCTTCTGTCAAGTTTTCTGTTTCATCTTACTACATAATTTCTAGGCATCTCTCTTGGCATTAAGTAAGTGGGATGCATTACAAGGAGGGAGGAATATAGGGCTCTGGGCTGAGACTGCAGTTCTCCTCTGTCCCATTCACCCAGTTTTTCTGGGGGAGACACGACTGTGCAGACGTGCTGTGGGGGAGCTGGGAGGAAAGCGTACATTTTGGAGGGAGTTCTGTGCTGGGAGGAACAATGGCAAAAGTTCTCTGAAATAGTGATTTTAAAAAAAAAGAAAAAAGGCCTTAAATGTTAAAGAGCAAACAACTCCTCTGCTCATATTGTGCACGCTAGAAAGGCCTATTCATATTAACACTGATTTCAGCAAGAAATCTTTTCCAGTTGACATGATTACATGTAAACTTAAAAAGAGACTGGATGTTTACAAGACAGTGAGTTATATACATACATTTTGTGAGGTTTTTAATGCAACATACATGACCCTCGTGCCTATGATTATTTCTGATAGATCAATAGGTCAACTAGATACACTCATGTGGTGGTTCGATTTTGGGCTTTCCTGGGAGACAGATCACATGGGTTGCTGTGTCCAAGTGAAGTATTCCATCCCATTTTACGTCAGCCTGGATATAGGAGGGGATAGACGGAAGTTTTGATTCAGTCCTTTTCCGGTGGTGAAGGGCATTGGTCAGGGACCTGCTGTCTCTTCGGGGAGAGCTGCATTATCTCTCTCTGGGAGGTAGACCTTGTTTATTTGTTCTTTATTGTTTGTGTGTGTGTGCATATAGTAATTTCTCTGTAAATATATATATATATTTGTATAAATTCATACTGTTCTAGTAATATTAGAATCCATTTTCACCTAGTGTGTTTTTTTTCCTTTCCCCTTTTCCCCCTGCTGTTGGGAGAGGGTGGGGGGGGGAGCTGCTGTTTGGAGCTGCTGTTTTGGGGCCTTTGGATATTTGCCTTCTGTCAAGGATAAACTACCACAACTCACTTTTTGCATTCACTTTGGTGGTCTCTTATTACAAGCAATTACAATCAAATTGCACCACCAATTTCAGTAACTGACTGAATAAATCTCCATTTAAGAGCTTAGAGTGTTAATAGTGAAATTGAATTTGCTGTGAAATCTGCAATTCCTTAAGGGTGGCAAACATGGGGGAAACTGAAGAACTGCATTATGACACTAAATGATTTATAAAACTTCTTAGCCACTTGCAAGTGCTGCATTAAGCTGAATTAAAAGGCAATTGTGAGGGCCTGTTACAAACTAACTCAGTAAAACAGACAGAAACTGTCTGGAAACAATGTTTGCATATCCGTAAGAATTCATTCTTTCATTTAAGAAAATAGCCAAAATTCTAACCATTGAATTTTATGATCATATCTGGTGAGTCAGAAGTATTCAATTCAAAGGTTGCTCAGGATATTAAGACAGGAAAAGACACATTCCAGGTAAGGGACACCAAGGCGGGGAAATCTCAAAACACCAAACAAGACCCTAAACCAAGCAGGCACCAGCTAAGGACTCAATATGGATTTTGTTCTTCAGACAAGTTTTGCATCATCAAAAACCATACATGGGTTCTGGTATCTTTAAATTATCTAATAGACATCTGGAGTCCTGAATGTGAGCACTTGCACAGTTTTATCTAAGCAGCAAGCCTGCCAAGTAGTCTCAGGTGCTCAGAGCTAAGCATTTCCAGACATGAACCTGTCAAATCACACACCAAAGAACAGGTGATACACAAAACAAGAATAACAAATGATGGAAGTCTACCCACAGAAGGGTGGATATATTTTTTAGATTAGAATTTATTATCGTAGAGCACTGGTAGTAATAAAACTCCTGAAGAAAATCACCCTGAACACCTTGAGACACACATGTCAAAAGTTTTTGCCACCTACCCGCCTGGTTCGCTACTGCTGAAGTTGGCAGCTCTGACACTGAATTCCACCTGCAATGCTTTTAAAAACGCAGGTGTTGCTTGAGAACTGCACTGATGAACATTATGAATGCAGTACTGAAACCCTGCTGTGTTATTAGTGCATGCACCACACAGACACAGCAGTTTGATTGTATCTCCTGTCATCTGAAATAGGTCTTCCAACTGACAAGGAATGTAGTAAAAACACTTGCTCGCTATGTGAGTTTTCATTAAGACTTTGCCTCACAGGGCCTTTGGATATTTGCCTTCTGAGAGAAGCAGTAAGAATGAAAAGAAGACCTGAATGCAATATTCCCTCATCCACTGTCTCAGGAGAGGCACTTAATGTGTCCCAAAACAAAAACGAGCTGGTGTGCTTCACTGTACTTGTCACACCTTCAGTATTATTTCAAAAACTAAAAGCTCTAAAAATGAAGTAACAGAACTGAATAAGGTTTATCTGTACTGCCAGACCCACAAAGTCATTTAGCATCTACTTGGGTATCAAATTACATTTGGAAATCAATGGAAACTTAGGCATCTAGGTATCTCTGTGGCTGGTATTCACAAGTAACCCTAAGTTCAAAGATCTCTTTACACTATTAAAGGGCTTGCTTGGCATGAAGAGTTTACAAAAAACTGAGAATAAAAAGGGAGAAAACAAAGCCAGAAACTCATATCACTACCCAATTTTACAAAAGCTCTAAATCTGAACATAGAAACTTAAGTGTGATAGGAATAAGGATCAACTGCTGAACAGCACAAACTTGTAGTGAATGCAATACTATTACTTTACACAATATAATCATGAATTCAAGCTTACCTTGAATTCTTTCACCTTTTCCATGGTAATGAGGCGCCTTGATGTGTGGCTGGAAAGCATCTGCTCACAGTTGCTAATAAGTTTCAGGCATGGGTGGCGAGGAATGAACTCTTCTGTATATCTGGGAAGAAATAAACATTCATAGTGCTCTAAGTTCATGAAGTGGAAGACTGGCATCTGAAACAAAATTCTTAGACTCTTCACAAAAAGGCTTAAACTAGAAAGTTGTTATGCACTTTAATACGTTTAAAGAAATCCATGTACCAGTGCTCCAGAGTTTTGACATCATATTCCAATTATCTTGTGACAGAGAGTGTAGATGAAATTAAAAACCCACAGTAAAAAAACACACCCCTCTATTTTCTCTATGTATTTAAGTGATATTAATGTACGCACACAGGCCTATCTGTATAATTTCAAGTAGAAAATATCTCAGCCAACCAGGAATAACAACTTATCCAACTGGAGATGTGATTTTAAAAACGTATTTCACAGTCAACATATATGATGCAGGAATAAGACACTTAACTCTGGCTGCCTAAAAGGAGATCATTACACTTCAATTTCAAATCTTATTAAGCCAGCTCTTATTAGACAGTGACATTCCTGGACTTCCAAATTTGGTGGTACAGATTTATCTCATTATAATTACTTCTTCTAATAGAAAGACAAAAATCAATTATCATTTAACATCAGATAGTAGCAACACCAGCTTACAATTAAATCCTATCTATAGAAGAAAGCAGTTACAGTGTTTTAAATGTCCCATTCAATAAGCATACTATTTTCTATAAAAAGTGCTTTCTCTAGATTGCTTTCAACCCTTCTATTTCTCGAAATGTTGAAAGAGGAATTTAAAGACTTAAGACCTTTGCATGGGACTAGAGCAGTAAGAAGTACCGACTTAGTTAATGTGGTAAATATGAGATCAGATATCCTTCCTATATACTGAAACATAGATCAGTCATATAGTCTTAGCTTTTGTAAAAAGCTACGACTATTTCATGTAATATTTCATGTATATTTCATGTAATAATTAGTACAACATAACACAGAAAATGGGTTCTGCTATTGTCAGGGACTATGACTTTGTACAAAATACCTGCTCTCATGATTCCCCAGTGCTTGGGGGTCAACAAAAGTCAGACACTGAAATGCAGAACTAAACAACTTAAACACCTATCACTCGAACTTATAAGGTACAAAAGAGGAGTTTCACATTTTTGCTGCAAAGAGGTGGCTTCTCTGAATGCACTTTACAAAGTAAAAGTAGTGCTCTGGGAGAAAGAGAAGTCAAATGTGAAACAAGTTAAAATAGGATTCATCTAGGTGCTGATGGAAAACTTGGCATTTCTTGAGATAATAGTGAGCTGTTAAACAAGTAACTCAATACCAAGATACATCCAGTTTATATATAAATATAGATATAAACACCATATAAAAGACTGATTGAAAAGGAATTAAAAGAATTCTGACTCAACAATAATTTCAATGTCAGCCTGAAAGAGCAAACTTTGGAGTTAGATGCTATCTTGCCCAGGGAGAGATCAATATCACTTTGCTAAAAAGCCTTGTCTGTTAGGATGAATGAATGTGTTTCTACATTTTTTCAGGGAAAACTCAGAAGCTTATCAAGTAAGGAATACAGAAGCAGTGGTTTTAACAGGCATCCAAGTCAATCCAGTTTCAGTTTTAATTTAAGGTAATAGATAAGGATCTCAACAAATGAAAGCAGGTGTTACCACGGGATACTTGATAATGCAACACGTCAGCAGAAAGTATCTTCCTCCTACATACTTGCTGTAATGTCTGCTCCCTTATTCAGCATTACAGATGAAAATAAAATGACTGTATTAGTTACTATGTGCTAATATACTGACTTCAGTATTTCAGTTCATAGCAGGATGTACAAATTCACTTTATATGAGGCAACTCAACTAGGCCTTCCTGAAACAGCAAAGTAGATCCTGAATGTGCAGTTCACAAGTTACCTAAAGTGAAACACTCTACACTGCTGTAGTGGGGAATCATGCTTTTATCAAAGTTCAATGAGCAGACAGAAAAACTGGTATCTTGATGAACAGAATAAATTCAGTAATTTCAAACAGATTTTATTAACATGGAAATCTTAGAATTCACAACCACACGTGGTCTGTATAGACAGACATTTTGAACAACCAGCAATATTACTGCTAATGGCATTCATTGCTTTGTTTCTGAATTGTCTTAAAAGAAGAAAAGCCTAAAGATACCAATTCTATCATTCATTAAAAAAATGCGAACTACTGAGTACACTCTCCTGTTACAGAAGCACATAACAGAAACAGCTACTTTTGATTTCCAAATTTTCAAAGAATGTGATATAATACAGGACTGTCACAAGCCATTTCCATGGTGAAATCAGGGACAACCACTACTTTATTCATCAGTACAGTTTGTACATACAAACACATGACATTTTAGAAACTACCTTTTCAAGCACATCTGTATCTGGAAGATACTTTGGAACAGCTACAATACATCAATGCCTCACTTTAGAGTGAAACAGCTAAAAAAACCAAACCAAACCAAACAACCAACAAATCCCCCCCCCCCCCCCAAAAAAAAAAACAACCAAAAAACCCCAAAACCAACAAACCCAAAACAAAAAACAAAACAACCCTCAAACCTTATCTAAGAGATGCTGAAGTAAGGTATACAAATGGCTGTCTTTCCTTTTAAACTCAGTTCTGATCCCATGCTGCACTACTGAGCAGACAGGATCCTGCAGTCTCTGCTGGCCTCTCTCGTTCTTAACAGGGCTGCTCTCATATGCTTCCTATCTCTCACTGCCATCTCTTGGCCACTTGACTGTTATTTCTCAGAAGAAAGCTAAATTAATAGTGCCAAACTCCAGAGAATCAAGAATGATTTTTACAGGATCTTGTCACCTTTATCAGTGACCACCTCTATCAAATACTCTAGCAGAAATACGTGTTAATATGTACCTTGAAAATCTAACATTCTAAGATTAAACCTCAACTCACTGGATGAACATTTGCAATGACATGCAAAGGCTTTTTCTGTTTGGTAATATGTCAGAAATTACCTCCATTCAAAAACATTCTTTCAAAATCTGATTTTCCTCATACGAAATTTTAAAATAGAAAGTCTGGGCACTTCTCTCATGGTACTATGGAAGTCCCAGGTGTACTGTGCCCCACAAGAAACACAGCAAGAATGTAGCATCCATTTAGATATACAACATAACAGAAATGAACAATACATACTCAGGCCTGTATATTGGCAGCCAGTAAACTAATCTTCCTCCCATCACCAGATATTCTGCCGCAAACTTCAAGAGGTCAAAAAAGATGTCACTTAGATGATAATTGGATGAAACAAAGATGTGATTTTCTGTGCTAAACAAAAACCATACAAGTGTGAACAAACATAAAAGCACATAAACCCACATTTTTTATAACTAAAAAAACCCCAAACTCTCAACAAAACCCAAACCACAAAAGCACTATCTGAGCTATGCAAAACTACCTGGGACAATCCAGGAATACACTTCCACTGTGAGGAATATGACTTCCCAAATTCCCCTAACTGGCTCTTCAGACTATGATCTTTAGTACTTGTGGAAGTCAGAGAATCACAGGTATGCTGGGAATAGTAGTTTTGCACAGTATCTTTCTTAACAATTTAGAGTAAAAGGCAGAAGACAAGGAAGGCCAGGCAGTGGAGAAGCCTTATGTCATCTGAAGAGAAAGGAGCAGTGGAAAACCAAAAGAGAAGAGGTTAGGGTAAAATACAGGGATTCCATTTTAGACTGATTTTAGAGGACTGTCTGAGAATAGGAAATACATGGTAATGGTGGCTCACAATGATTAGAAATAGGATTCAAAATCTGAACACATGCAAATGATAAGCAGGGACAACAAAACCAAGAAGATTTCAGGAAGTGATATACTGGTTTTGCAAACAGAACAAAAAGGACTTTTCTTCTTTAATTATAATTGCTACAATTTTTCTTAACTGCTGATGGCCAACCAAAAAGTAACACAGATTCTAAAATTGTGACAGAGTTTCCATTAAGACATCCATATTCTACAACAGATGAGACAGCTTACCTACCTTCTTTCAACTGACTTAACTGTTTCCTTTGGTGAACCTGTTCTGCGAGTAGCTTCTCTGATACCATATGGTGCTAGACAAAGCAAATGCATAATACACACATGAGAACTATACCCTTTGTCCAAATAATACACAGTTATACCATACATACACAACAGTGCACAAACTGCGGCTTATACAAAGTTAAAAAAAGAAAAGCTTTTACAAAATGGAAGTCAGCAAGGGAAATTTCTTCAAGATCTATTAGAAGTTTACTACTCCAAAAGATTACTTTAAAACAGTTCCAAAGAAAGCCCTTCAGCTGGAAGAGCTTCTAGTAGTCTACATGTTCACTACACTACAAAGGACAATGCTTTTGTGTTTTGTTCATTAAAAGATATTCTTTGGACTTCCAACATGTGATAAATAATTCCATCCTCTTTTGTTTGATAGACAAAAACATGTCCCCTTATAGCACTTAACTAACCTTTTTCAAAATGAAATTAAATATATTGGAATTTCTTGCCAACACATTACACAAATGGTAATTCTCAGACATAAGAACCAGAGATGACTTTTTCTTACACATTTTGATACATTTCTAATAACATAGCATACTGAGATTTGTTTCAGCATCATGGAAGCATCAATATAACCATTGCAGAAATGTTACATATTATGTCACATTCAGTTCTAAGTCCATATTAATATTCTACACTGTTGCCAAACAGGCCAAACAAAAATTAGCAAGCAACTCATGAAGAAAAGTCACACTCCCTATTCCTAATTAATATGAATGTGTCATATAAGAGTCAGCACTAGAGATCAGAAATTGTGGCATACAGGTCTTTCATTTATTCCCTTAGTTTCTATTCCGTGTCATACATGACAAATGGTGTTTAGTACAAAGGTTTCTAAAAGAGTGGAGGATCCTTTTGAACTGCTAGTGCTTCTAGTAGTTAAGTGTATTGGAAACACTCAAAATTTCTCTTTGGAAGCATTACAATAAGCATTTAAGCTAAGTCTCCAGAAGTCCATTAAAACTGCATGGCAGACTTCAATGTGCTACAGGTAAGTTCTCCCAGCTACATGAACCACATTGATAAGAAGTCTCTGTGCATCAACAGTTATGCTTTTACTGAATGAGACTTCTTCAAAAAATGATTTTCAGCCATACTGATTTCTGCTGGTGGACATAATATTCTTTCAATGGAAGAAAGAGTTACTGCCAGCTTTGTTATACATTTGTAACTATCCTCAAAATAAATGCTGAGATGTCAAATGCAGACCCGATTTCCATAGTGCTGCTCCCAATAATCATCTTTGGTAAGATGGAAACCACAGGTCTGAGTACTCATCCAGACATGAAATCAATGTACATGGGCATAGACAAAGGCAATAATATTTTAGTCACTGACATTAGGCAACAAAAAGCAATAACAAACTCACGATCTGTAATGATTGCATCAAACAGCATCCCTTTTCGCCATATTGGTCTTGAAGAATCAGCAACCAGTGCATCGAGGTAGAATTTCTCTAAACCATACTGTCGGAGATTAGCTCTGATATTTTCATCTGGCCCTCTCCACTTCTGGTTCTTTCTGCTTGCCTTGCCTGGGAGGGGAGAGGGCACAGACTCGAGAAAAAAAGCACACTCGACAGGAAGCTATTGTATCAGAAAAGCTTATATATGCTCTACCATTTAATTTAAAGGAAAATAATTAAATGTCACTACAAAACCTGTCAAAAGTACTTGCAGTAAACTTGACAAATAGAAAGGAATAATGAAAATACATGAGAAAAGTTCTGTTGGACCATCTGTATAGGGTGTCCCAGAACACATTTTTAAAATGTTGTTTTGTAAGATGTTCTCTCTGTCTGTCAGTCACAATCCTGTCCACAGGATATAATTTGCACTGCAGATTTGCAGGGAAGTAAGAATGAGATTAGACTTCCTAGGTTAGGTTACAAGAAGCTTCCTGCAACATAGTTTAAGAGAGTATACAGTTGTGGTAATTATTATTTGGAACTTTGTTCTGTTTTTTATTCCTTTTTTAAAATATTTCCTGCTTAAAAATAAGACATCTTAGCTAGGACACTTCTAAATTGGTGATTAAAAACAAGCAAGACCAAATAAATCCTAAAAAGATTAATGCTGCTTTAAAATCCACTAAGTATCATCTGCTACCATCAGTACTCTTAAATTCCAGAGACTAGGATTTCAGTGGATTAGAAATACATAACATACCTAATCCATGGATTGTGTTGTAATCTATATCAGTACCACACACATATGCTCCAAAGTGTGCTGAGGAGATTAGAAGGCCACCTATAAAGGGGAGAAAAGAGAAGTATAAATTCTGTAATAAATGTTACTTGCGTTGGGATTTTTTTCCTCAGGAACTTCAGGAGTTTACAACAGTAGCACACTAGACCCAAAAAGAAAAGAAAGAGAAACTAAGAATAAACTACCAACTAGTTAGAAACACTACGCAACTATAATCAGAGATAATAACACTCAAGTCCCTTGTCTCTTATATCTGATTCTCCTTATCTTGCTATGCCCTATGTCACTTCATATCACTGGAGACTGTTCTTAGGAATTTGTTTAGTTTTCTGTATTTCAAGGCAGGAAGATCTTTTAACCATTACGTTAAGCAAAACTTCTGATCCTATTTTGCAAAGAACAGAATTTTAAATTGTAGGCAAACAATTTGAAAAATAATCATCAAACAAATGGTGGTTCTACTGTGTCTGTTCTCAAAGTCAGTCTCCTTAATTGTGTCTGAAATCAAACTTCTTGCACAATATGGCCATTACCTGAGTAAGAAAGAATGGTCAAGAGCACTGCAAATGTAAATATGTGTGATGTAAACAACAGCATCAAAAAAGTTTCTAAAATTGTTTTGCAGTGTGAAAACTATATACAAATGCATTTTTCTGTGAGTACGCTGCCTACTCTGTGAGTAGTTTTATCAGTTTTATCATTCCGCAATAAAACTAATTATTTTAATCAGTACTATCGTTATCTGCTTTCCTAATTAAAAAAAAAAAAAACCTAACAAAAAAGTATGTGTGATTTCCCCTTGCAGCTGAACAATAGTTGAACAGATCACAGAAATAAGTATTATCTCTTTAACAGCTTCCAAATGAGACTGCAGAAGATTACCAAAAACCTGTGTGGTCAAGTTATTAATTGAAAGGTATGTAGCTAAGAGAATAGTTTAAAACAGAACAGTGACTGAAAATAAGGCTGTGAACCCACACTATCGATGTCAACAGTCCTGCTCAAATAAAGGGGATGGTTGCTGTAGGATGAAAAGTTGACAAGCACAGGGAACAATGAGCAAGCTGGCTGTGTGGGTGACATATGTTCTTCCATTCACTGGAAGTGCAGAGAGAAGTACCCAAGGTGGCTGCACTACCCTGAACCACGCGCTCTGCACCCGAACATCCCTAGAAAACCCCTATACCATATGGTAACAAACTCGATCAAAACCCAATGTGAAGGAGAAAGAAAAGAAGCTTTTAAATGCCTCTGCCTTTTTTTTTTATTTTTTATTTTTTTTTGTGATGTGGATCAGGGTAAAGCAAGGTTACTCACCCCAGAGGAGACACCTATTTCCCTTCTTGGCTGCAATCCCTCAGAAGAGATGGGCAGTACCTCCAATGGGTCACGACAAATTTAGCTAGCCCTGACCCCAAGTATGGCATACCACCCAGTCCTATAAAAAAAGTAAGAAGAAAGTACTTTGCCCATCTAAGAATGGTTTTAATCAAAGGAGAAAAAAAAAAGTTAGGAAATCATGAACTTAGAGCTTTTAATAAATCTCAGCTGGGACTAGTTCAAATGTGTTAACACAGAAGGTGCATGAATACTCAAATACTCTAGTATGGCCAGCCCTTTGATCTACTATATGAAACAGATGCTAACAGGGTTAATCACAGAATTGCTGTGTCCCCTGATGACTATTAGCAGAACGGTGCCTTCATGCCTTCTATCCTACGTTACTCCCCCATCTCTGTCCTCCAGCATGTCAAATTAAAAAAATCCTGTAATGAATTGTAATGATACTACGCAGTATCACAAATTGGCAAAGAGAAAGTAGGGACAAGTATCTTCCAAAGGTACAATCAACAAGATTACTGAGATAATCTGAACAGACTGTCTCAGAGGAAGCGCAAAATATTCAGGTAGAAGACTTGATTTATACTTCCAGAAACCTCCAGGCTTCTTTCTGCCCAACACTGAGGAAAGAATATCTAAACAGTTTACGGAAGTGAAAAATAATCCTGGTCATTCCAGTTTTGCTCTACAGTAAGAAAGAGAATCAAGCCTCCTAAATGCCAGCCTGGTCAAAGAGCTCTTCATATTCCAAGGATAAATGCCAATTTTCCACTCTAACATGGAAGACTTGTGATTTGACTTATGCAGCAAAAACCAGTTTGCTTCCAACAAGAAAGCACCATTTTACAAGGCCATTCTGATTTGGTACTATTTACCTTTTCAGTGTAAAAAAAACCAAGGCAGGTATTAAAGCTGCACCAGTAAGGATATCTGAACTGCAGTTTCAAAATACTCCTCAAATCCCGAACGTATGTTCTTTTCAAACCGCTCAGCTCAAAATCACTGCGTTACTCTCAACTCTGAACCACCTCCCAGAAACTCCAGTGACAGGGCACTGTTGCACTGACAATCCTGAAAATCTTGTAAAGGTCCTCAAGAGACAACTGAAATTCCTGAAGTTTACACACCAGAAGCAGACACAAAAGCCATCACTGTTTAGTCATAAATACACTTTGCTGACAAATAGTAAGGCACCCAGTATCTCCAGTGTCCCTATGTACCTTTAATCTCTAGCCTTTTATTACAGACATCCAGTGATAAAAAACTGGGGGGAAAAAAAAAAAAAGTAATTCCAACTATTAGGGAGCTTCTGGAGAATTTTGTGTACTTGTACTTTATTTGCTACCTTTTAAACTGAAAAACAATTTATTTTGGATTTCTATAGCTTTGCCATTTCTATGTGATTTTTCTTCCTCTGTCTTTACTCTCCCTTTTAATCTTCAATTTTCACTTCCAAGAGAATGAATGCTCTCAGACATTTCTTTTTTTGTTTAGCAGATTTTTATAAGATGCAAAGCCACAGACACCAAAATGAAACAAATTGCTCAGAGATAAGTAGAGGAATTTTGTGAACCTTTCAAAGAAGGACAAGCACGCGGAAGATGAGAAAATTTCATAAAACATTACGCATGAAGATATATGAACAGAAATTTCCAACAAAAACAAAGAGTTCACTGAAACTTTCTGTTTCTGAAAATATTATATCCTTGGTCTGTTTTCTATGGTACAGAGAAAATACATTCTAATACCAGTGATCCTGTAGTGTTGTCTTCTCTCTAACTCCTCTGTAGTGATTTCTGCAGAGAACTATCTTCATCCCACCATTAATGTAAGTATTTTTAATTCTATGCACCTCGCATGTGGTCATCTTGATCAAAGTTTAGCATGTTCAATATGAGTCAGCAGTGCCCTGGCAGCCAGGAGGGCCAACTGTGTCCTGGGGGGCATCAGGCAAAGTATCACCAGCCAGTTGAAGGAGGGAATTGTCCCACTCTGCTCTGCACTGAGGCAGCCTCACCTTGAATATCGTGTGCAGTTTGGGGCACCACAGTATAAGAAAGATATTAAGCTGTTAGAGAGTGTCCAAAGGAGGGCAATGAAGATGGTGAAGGGCCTTGAGAGGAAGTCATATGAGGAGCAGCTGAGGTTGCTTGGTCTGTTCAGCCTAGAGAAGAGGACACTGACAGGAGACCTCACTTCAGTCTACAATGGCTTATGTAAGCGAAGGGGCAGGCACTCATCTCTTCTCTGTGGTGACCAGTGACACGACCCGAGAGAACGGCCTGAAGTTGTGTCAGTGGAGGTTTAGGTTGGATATTAGGAAAAGGTTCTTCACCAAAGGGGTAGCTGGGCACTGAACAAGCTCCTCAGGGAAATGGTCACAGCACCAAGCCTGACAGAGTCCAAGAAGCATTTGGCCAATGCTTTCAGGCACATGGTGTGATTTCTGGGGCTGTCCTGTACAGGGCCAGGAGCTGGACTTTCATGACCCTTGTGGATCCCTTCCAACCCAGGATATTCTATGATTCCAATATCCAGGTAAAAAACACAACCTTCATTATGTTTTGGAAAAAAACTACTATAGGTAGCTTAATACAGTATACTCTGGTATGATTATATGGCACAACCTGACACAAAAGACCAGCTACTCCATGCACAAAACAGCTGAGTTTCCCTGACACAAAACGTACTTCTATGCCATGCAGAGTATTATGTGGAATAAAAGCTCCCCCTCCTGGATAAACTCAGAAAAGTTCAGCTGGGGGGAGATGAATGGTGTGAGCAATACTATCCTGAAGACAGGATGTGAAGGCACAACAAACTGTTCCCTATTGAATCCTATGACCTAATTATTGCTATGTTGTGTTACATTCCTACAAGTGCCCTCAGCACTCCAAAGAGCCAGCTCTAAAATGCTGCTCCTTGTAAAATCCTGAAAGTGACCGCAGGCAGTGCTTTAGCCAAATTTCAGTTCTTAGTCACTCTGCATTTTAAGCAGTCCATGACACATATAAACTAGTGTTTAAGCCATGTTGCATAACGTAAAGCAGTGAAGATAGAGATTTATTTTTTTTTTAGGAGTGTAAAATAAACTGTTTGTATCTTTGGAAGTTGGTCTCCCTCCCCCGAAATCTCTTTCAAGTTAACAAACCACTCATTTTATAAATCACCATTTTGGTTTTGGTATCATCTCAAATATTAGCTAAGCACCAAAGCTACCGTACCAGGTAAAAGTGTTGTGCAAGCAGTAACACAATCTTCCAGTTTTTCCCACCAGCCAAAAAAACCCAAACATACCTGTTCCAACAAATGGATCATATACAACATCATTGGGTTTTACTCTCCCATGGTTCGCCATAATGAAAGACAGGCAGGCATCCATGCTTGTATTTCCAATAAAGTGTCTCTTCTTTACACTATAGGATTCAATGAGTTCTCTTTGGCCGTCTGCAATCTGTTGAAACATTTAAAATCCCTGTCATGTCTTAGACACAAGATGTAAGCAGACAGGCTAACAGATGTGCTTAAGTGACACCATCCAAAAACAGGTAACTTCATTTCGTAACACATCACCTTGCTTTCAGACGTCTGAAAATATGACAGACTTCTTTCCAAGCAACAGATATCTTGGTTCAACACCTAGATAAATTCTTCAAGACACAGGTTAAAAATATACAAACATTTTAGACAGAAAATTCTTCTGAAGAAATAACAATTATAGCAAGTCGGCTATTATTATGAGTATTAGAAAAACAATTCCTGGTAATTCAGAGTGAAAAGAATTTCAAAATTATGAGGAGTAGAAATGTGTTAACACATGAGTGCACACACACACACATGCTTGAGGTCATAGGGGATTTCCTTCTTCACTATCATTTCTGGCACGCTCAAAATCTAAATTTAGGACAGTGTTGACAGATTTGAATTCAATGGAAAAGCAAGCAAAGACCAAATGCTGATATTTTTACATCGGACTTCCAAAATATGTTGAAGAAGACCAAAGCAATCTGCAAGAAAACATGGTCAAAAGCTCCTCCAACACTATGTCCCATTTCTGGTCAACATCAGTCTTACTGGGTAAACAAAATACACTTGCCTATTTTTTTCAGGTTGGTTTACTCAACACCTCAGGAATCCAGCACAGATGGGACAACAGCTGCAATGTTTTATAGTATCGCCACAACCCTGGGTGCTTGAACATTAATCACAGCCACAGAGAATATTCACAGATCCTAACAGATTACTTGAATACCTAAGTTCCCTGTACACAAGGCACTGACAATAGATGTACAACCTCTGCAGTGGTTCTCCCTCTTTACAGCTGTCCTTCACCCAGGACCCTGCTAGCACACATTCCCATCAGTGGCTAGTGTCATTCTGGAAGATATCCTTTGGGGAGTCACTTTTTCCCCACAAAAACATAAAAGACAACATCAGATTCCCTCGGGCTATCCTAAAAATGCAGCAGGTTTAGAGTGCATCCAGCCAGCAGGCAAGAAGGTTTGTAGTTAGAACCTCAAAAGTCAGGCTCCAGTCAGTTTCTGTAAGTGGTTCCTGCACTGCTGGTGTCCCTTTGGGCAGGTACCCACCCGTGGGCTGGACTCATTGACATCCAAAGCCTCAGGGATCAGTCTGCACCCTTCTGTGGAGGTTCCTGCCAGGACCTATTGAAACACTTACATAATGCTCCAGTGGGGCTGATGCAACTCATCAGGGCCACAAGCCATTTATAGCTCTGTATATCTTCCTATGTGTCTGAAACACACTGCTGGAGCTTTCAGCTGCAGCTGGGTCAGTAATATAACACACCACAGCTGTGCAGTCTCACAGCTGTGTTGAGTTCTCTCAGTGGTGGGTAAGATAAGGTGTGTTCCCAGGTACAACTTCATTTCCACTTCTAAATTGCTCAATAAACCCCTATCTTCCTAGTGACAGTAAGGACTTGCAAGATTTGCATCAGTGCATTATGCACTGACAGATTCAGACATTATTATATTGTCTGCTTCCATTAAAAGTCAACACAGTTTTTTACCTTTAAATTCAAGTATGCTTTTCTGAAAATATAAGCTCATAAGAACTGAAACAAGCATACTCACGCACCCATCTACCAAAGTAGAGATGAAAGGGCTCTTCTGGAACATTATTTGGGTTCATTCCATAATCTTCCAAAATCCAGAAGATATGTTCAGGATTCTTTAAATTTACTTTTCCTTTAAATGGCAGAAATTCAAGGGCCTATACCATAAAGAAAAACAGAGTCAAAAAACCCAAACAGGGTCAATTTTTTAAATAGACACCTCCCTCCCAATAAAAACCCCAAAAACATACAAACAAAGACCAAATTATTTCATTAGTGATAAATGATAGATTACTATTATAAAGTACATTCTCAATTTTATCTGGATTTCTGAAATACCTTTCTTGCAAATAAAAATATCTCAAATGATTAAGGAATAGAAATCAGGATCTGCAACACTTTTTATTAACTGAAGAGAACCAAACTTCAGAAGAAATTCACTATGCATATTAATTATGCAATTTTCAAGTTATAAAAACAACATTGATGATAAACAATGGGATGTAAAATTTCAGTGATGTGCAGCTACATCAATTTACATATTCAGCATTATTTAATGTACACAAAAACTGAACAACCAGAAAAGAGTAGCTATTGCTAATACAGGTAATTTCGGTCTCTATAAAAAAGTAAATAGAATAAATAGATGGTAAACCAGAATGTGGTAGAGCAAAAAGTAACAGCAATTTAGAAAAATTCCCTAACTAAAATACTGATACAGACAGAAGGAGAGCACAAGTGCAAACAAGTGCATAAGGACAGAACGGGAGAACAGCACACAATCCACAGCTTGCAACCGATCTCACTTGTTTCACATTACGCAAAAATAAAAGCCTAATATGCAGATAAAGCAACAGATTTTACAAAAGTCTAGCACCTAACTCTAACCATTTGAATCTTATAGTTTGGGGAAACAGGCTTCAGTTTCCCCAGAACACTGGCGTGAAATCAAAGGTGATACTTGTTTGGCTTTGTACATGACTCACATGGTCTGTTTAGGGATATAACAAAACAAAAAAAAAAAAGCCGTGACTTTCGAGGAAATTTTAATTCAGACATAAAGATCTCATTTAGACTTGGTAAGACATAAACCAGAAACTTAAGATCTTCAAGAAACCCAAACTTAAATACTCTGATAGCATGGAATAAGAACAATGTGAATAGATTAAACATCAATGATTTCTTAACATCTACTCACATCAATTTTTCTTATTTTCTCTGCTTGGGTCAGTGTTTTATTAAATGTATGAATATGTACTTTGTAAGTAGAGTCCGACTGCAGGTATGGAAGCTGAAAAAAAAAAAAAAAGGCAAAGAAACTTTCATTAGTACAGATGCAATGTACAGATTCAGTGGGATTAAGGAACAGTATTATCCAGACTTGACATGCATACCATCTTGTCCACTGGATAGTTCTTTAAAGATGCATAGAGCTCCCCTGCAGATCTTCCATGACCCCACAGTTCAAATACAGACCTGAAATCAGGAAGGTTTTGAGAGTGCAGTCACACAGAGGGAGGAAAATGCCTTACAGACACTTATTCCTTTTAACCTTCTTCACCAATTTATTTAGGCTTTACTTCATGGAGTACTAAAGTGTGGTATTTATCTCTTAGTAAAAGTTTTAATTTTGGTTCTTAATAAGGACACACTAATTTTTAATCCTAAAATGATATTTCAATGATGCTTTCTTTTTTGTTTGGTAACATGTTCCAAAAGCTTCAGAGATTTTGATATTGATTAGCAGTGCAAAGGAGATGTGCCAGCAATCTTCTAATACTAACATGCCTCCCCACAACCAGTGGTAGGCCAGAAAAATAAACCATGGGCTAGCTATGCTTTCCATATAAAATAAGGACATATTAGCAGAGAGAGAACAGCATACAGAACATCTGCCACCTGTTTCGTCATATTTTACTTCCTTAGTTGCCTATGGCTGCTTTTTGAAGTGCACTGCAGTTGATCTTCATTGGAAACACACTGCCATAAGGACAGTTTTGCACACATGGGGTTCCTTTGGGCAAGAGTGGACAGTCCAAGCCATTGACACAACAAGGTCTCAGCAGGGACTATGCAATGCTCTGCAGAGGGGCCCAAACTGACTTTGAAGAACACAGCACACACAACACAAAATTAGTACGGTCAGAAAGACATCTCACATCTCTGCTGCTTCTCATCCTGAACCATACCTCCACAGTCTCCCTCACAAGCCTCACTGGAAAGCATGTTACTGAGACAACTCTAAAAAGGACCAGTTGGAACAATTACTCTCTGGCACATTCCTGTGTTCTTGAATCTTCTAGAAGGATCTCTGCTGAGGGCTGGACTCAGGGCTCAGATGCCAGCACAAAGGGAGGGTAACACAACCCTTCCCTTCCAAACTTCATTTTCATTTTTTACTTATCACTGGGTTTATCTTTTGATTCCATACATCTTTGAAAACAAGTAGCTAACTAAACTTTATTCAAAGTGAATAAAACATCAGTAAGTACTGTCTCTGGAGTGAAGAACACTATTTTAAGACCCTGACTTGATCATACACCAAGTAAAGAAGATGGGCATGCAACATAATCAATCCTGCAGGAGTCCTACAAGCTCCGGTAACATCTTCTCAGTTCTAGAGAGAATTAGAGACTATTAAAGCCTCCACACAAAATCTGTATTTTCCAAAATAGAACAATATTCCACCACTTAAGTTATCATTTATAAGATTTTTCATCTCTTACTTTGCACATACTGTCCGTTTCATTAGTCCCCTTGCCATCTCTTCTGAAGGAATATTAAGAATCCAAAACGGAGACTGAAATAAAGGAAAGTAATACAAATACTTAGCTGGGGAATGACACATGAATTATACAAATATACAATCTTGTTCTATATAAAAAGAACACGCATGCTGAAGATTAAAAAATATACCTATTAACTTTAATTACACAGAGAACATGAAGATAAAACATTTAATTTGAGGAAAAACTGTTTCCTTGGCTTGAATGTCTGAGAAATTTTGGCATGTATTTTGTTTTTCCACTGTATCTTTGACTTGGTAAAATAATATTTGTGTGTCCTTCTCTAACTTATTCATCCCCTAAAGACTGAAAAACACTAAATTGCAGTGACATTCTCTGACTAAGCACTGAGACCAAAATCCTGCAGCTTCCTAGCTGCACTCCTGCAGATACTTCATCTCACTGGTTTAGAGGCAAACATCAAATCCAAACTGCTGCTGAATGTTTTCATGGCTCGGCTATTCCAAAAAGATAGGAGAGCCTCCCAGCAGATGGCACTGTCTGTTTTCATGAAGACATCCTGAGGTGCATTTTGTGCATCTTGTTTTAAGTTCCAAGTCTTTACTGACACTGAAAACTCCCCATTTTTGAAAGACTCCTGATTCTTTCAAGAAACCCCAAAATGCAATCAGCTACTCACACTTAACAAAAGTACTATAAAGAACATATTTGCATACCATACACACACTCAGGTAAAACATTTGGCCCTCACTTACATTTACGCGAATTTCCTGCTCACCACTGAATTGACCACCACAAAGGGAGAGCAACGATGTTATTTCCTAAAGTGAAAATATAAAGGTCAGGCTTTAGAATCATTAACAAAAGTTTTAAAGAAATAGGGGGGAAAAAAAAAAGAAAAAAGGGCAGCATAACAAATTCTAATGAAAACAATGAGGATTATGAACAAAATTCTAGAGGCAGCAAGAGAAGACAAAATGACATTTACTACTAAATTTACTGTGGGAACCAACAGTGAAACACTCAAGAGCAGTTGTGTGGATAGGGCAGAAGTTCACAACTAAATTCAGCTTGTATGTACTGTTTGCAAACCGAAAAAAACTTGACTTTCCTGATAAAAAACCAGACTTCTCAGAGTTCAGTGGTGAAGGAATGACCTACAGTTAGGCAAATTTCAGTAATCAAATCCCACCACTTCACATTTTCTACTTCATCAAAATCTTTACTGTTCAATCCTGCACTCACTATATTTCTCTTACAATACTATTCTCTCTCTTATTAAAATATTTTTCTGACTAATTCACATGGAAATGATGCTTCCCTAGTAACACTGACTCAGGGCCAAGACCAGCACCGAGCACCAATTCCTCCTCTACCTCTCTGCTTTATAAGTATCTCAGTGTTCTTCTCTAAGTCTCTTCTAAATCAAAAGACTGTAAAATGACCATAAAAGAGAGCAAATCTCCAAGAGAGAAGCTAATAAGTAATACCTGCAAAAAAAAAAAAAAAAAACTAACTCACTAAAAAGGTTTCCAAACTCAAAGCACCAAGTATGTTTCTTATGCAGCCCAAACATTAGAAGTTACATGCTGCAGTCTCTGAATGCTACTGCCAGAAGAACACTGAAGCAAAATTTTATAGTGGCTTCGATTTCAACTGAGTGGATAAATGAAAAGATTACCACGAATTATCACCAAAAAATGGAGGGAAGGAAAACTTAACATGACATTAGCATATGGTTTTAGTGGGACTCATTTCATGAGTGGGGGACCTCACTCATGTCCATCTTTCCATTTGCGTAGAAAGGACATAAGAACCATTGGAAAAAACAAGGGGGTTGCTCCAGGAGAACATAAAGTTATGTGTAACCATTTCACTGCACAGTCCCAATACAGAAAAAGCATCTGAGATTTTACACATGAATTGGTGGCACATCCACACACTGGTAATATCATTTACAGGAAAGAGACAAGACTAAGAAGCAGAAAAAACACAGCTTACCAGGAAAGGCTGGGAGACACTAGCTACACATGCTAAAGGCTGCTGTGATGAAGATGATAATCTGGTTTTGACATTTATTATGGAGGAGATGATTGTATAAGGTTTAGATCACAGGGGTGTTCTGGATGAGAGGTTGGGAAGATCCTTCCAAGAGAAAAGACAATGAAGCACTGGAATGTATTTGCCTCAGGACACTGACAAGAAAACATCTGATATGCATCGATCTGTTCATTAGAGACAGGCTGTGCTGTACAACAGGATGCCTGTCCTTACTCCTCAGTATCTGACTTAACCGAGAACAGATCCCTGACTATGGAGCATAGTTTATCAACTAAGAAACACATAACTTCACACACTGAACAACAAATGTGGACTTCAATGAACACATTCAGCTGTGGCAATCCAGCACTACCAGAAGAAAAAAAGCAGTCCTCTCATATCCCATATGCAGGTGTGGTAGAGATCAGCTGGCTAAAAAATCTGTCCTTGTTTGTTTCATGACGTTTTCGACAAATGAGACCTCTAACACAGCTCATCACAGAGCCAAACACATGACTGAGCAGTCACCAGTGCATGGGAAAAGCAGCACTGAACTGCTTCCTTCAGCAGCTACATCAATCAAGTGCCACTTTACCACCTTGATGATAGAAGAAAAACTTTCTATGTTGTATATATATCACCATCTTTATACTTCATCTGATGCCCTTGCTTATAGAAAAACGAGGCTGATCGTAAATAAATAAATTCATGTTCCAGTTCCACAAACCAAATAGTAAAAAGCAATGCACAAAAGAAAACCTTGATGAAAACAAGGAAAGTAAATGATGCAGGATAGATTCAATATCTTATAACATGAATAATGATGACCTACCAACTCTAACAAAATAATTCTGCATTTCAGCACAATTTTAAACATATTACCCTGGATATTACTAGCTCTTCTAGATGGTGCCAGGAAGGGTCCCTAAGGTATCTGAATTCGTTTAGGTGGTACAGCAATTCCATAAACTATCCTAGGAAAAAAAACTAATCACAAGTTAAATTTACAAACAAGAGAGTTTTCTTACAAACATGGGAACTGACTGTATGCAAAACCAGACATTAACCAATGGACCATAAAAACACTGATGATTCATAAAAAATACCAGGGAGCTTCACATAAGTTACAATTTATTCTTGTTTAATTATTTTTGTGGACACCACTTGATAAAACTAAACAGATTCAGTGACGGGGAACATACTCTGCACCCCAGATTTTGCAACCAACCACCACACAGGCGTCAGTGACAGGCAGACTGCAGCACTGGAGGCAGAACCGCTCTCATCCCACCACAAAAGCCAGTCTACCCTCCCTGAGCCCACATGGGCCAGCAGGGCACAAACCCTCCTGACTGCATGGAAACACACACTCAGGATCACAAGCCAAAAGCAAGCAGCCCTCACAGCATCACAGGGTTGGAAAAAGATCTCTGAGATAATAAAGTCCAGCCCCTGATCCACTACCATGACAGTTACTACATCATGGCACTCAGTGCCACATCCAGTCTCATCTTAAAAACCCCCAGTGATGGAGAATCCAGCACTTCCCAGGGCAGGCTATTCCAATGCCTGATTATCCTCTCTGTAAAGAGTTTCTTCCTAATATTCAACCTAAACCTACCCTGGCAGAGCGTAAAACCATGCCCTCTTGTCTTACTGCTGGTTGCCTGGGAGAAGAGACCAACCCCGATCTAGCTACAACCTCCTTGTAGCTGTAGAGAGTGATGAAGTCAACCTTGAGCCTCCTCTTCTCTGGGTTAAACAACCCCAGCTCCCTTATAGGACTTGTGCTCAAGTCCCTTCACCAGCCTCATTGCTCTTCTCTGGACCTGCTCCTGCACCCCAGTATCTTTCCTAAACCGAGGGGCCCAGAACTGGACACAATACTCAAAGGTGTGGCCTCACCAGCACTGAATACAGGGGAAGGATCACTCCCCTGCTCCTGATACAGGCCAGGATGCCATTGGCCTTTTTGGCTACCTGGGCACACTGCTGGATCATTTTGAGCTTCCTGCCAATCCAAACCCCAGGTCCCTTCCTGCCAGACCCCTCTCCAGGTACTCTGTGCCCACCCTGTAGTGCTGCAGGGGCTTGTTGTGACCCAAGTGCCACCAGTGCGAGGGTCACAACCAGGAGGCCGGCCAGGGCCTCGGAGCCCTCTGCTCAACCCTGCCCCACATCGCAGGCCCCAAGGGCTTCAGAGAAGCAACACCCTCGCTGCCCCCAGACCTTCCTCCTGAGAATGAAGATACCTGCAACCCTCCTGCCTCACACAGCCCCATAAACGCATCCAAACAGGGAATCACAGCATCAATCAGGTTGGAAAAGATCTCCGAGACAGAGTCCAACCCGTGACCTGACACCCCAGGCCAACTACACCACGGCACAAAGTGCCACATCCAGTCTATCCTTAAACACCTCCAGGGACGGCGACTCCACCACTCCCCTGGGCACGGCAACGAGAACAGCTCCCACGCGTCCCGCAGGGCACGTCCACTCATTTCTGTGCCCGCACCACGCCTTGCCGGGAGCAGCAAACTTTAAAACCAAGACCCTGAAAGCATTTTTTTTTCTTTTTTTTATTTTGGCAGCCCCATCTTTTCCCTCGCAGTTTCCGCTCCCCGCGGTACTCGGGTGGCAACCTCTCCCAGCGCCAGAGGCTCCGGAGCAGCGGCGAGGAAGGCGATGCCGCCTTACAGCCGCCACGCAAAGATGCGCCATGGGGTAGGAAGTGGGGAAGGAGAGGAGGGAGGGAGAGAGGCAGCCCTTCCCGCGGGGAGCGGCGGGCCGGGGTGCGCCCACCCCACTCCCGGGCACACCCGGCAGCGCTCCGGGGGCAGCGCCTCGCCCAGCCCCCTTTCCCGTCCCATCCCAGCCCCGGTGCTCACCGGCAGGCGGAACTCGAGGTGCTCCTGCGCCAGCAGCAGCAGGTACCGCCGCAGCGCCATGGCCGGCCCCGCCGCGCTGCCCGCATGCGCCGCGCCGCCGGCGGGAGGAGCGCCCGCTTAGTGCGCCCTCCTCGGTTAGTGCGACCTCCCTGGTTAGTGCGACCTCCCTCGGTTGGTGCGCCCTCCCTCGGTTGGTGCGCCCTCCTCGGTTAGTGCGACCTCCCTGGTTAGCGCGACCACCCTCGGTTAGTGCGACCTCCCTGGTTAGTGCGCCCTCTCCGGTTACTGCGCTTTCCCTCGGTTACTGCGCTCTTCATCCTCTTCTCGCTCTCCTTGTAATCCCCTCTTTGCGTGTGCTTCCCCGTGCGCGCCGCGAGTGGGTGATAAAAGCAGTCCGTGGTTTATCGGTAGCTGCACGTAGCGCTGGGACACGCGCGCATTCCCAGGGTGCTCCTGCTGGGAGCGCTGCGGCCGCTCCTGGCCGCGTTTACGGACCTGGAGCATTAAGTGACATTCAGAACGCACAGGTGCCCAAGGGGGCCGCGTTAGTTTTCCGCGGGAAGGAGGTCAAAGCCGGCGGCGCGGCTGTAGGAGCGGGCTGGGAGGCACATTCCTGGGAAAGGGACGCAGGTGTGACCATCCAGAAGGCGGTTGTCTTGCGGGTTGTATTTTATTTTACTTTAACATCTAGGGTTGACAACTATAATCCCGTACTCACTGACCTCTCTGTTTTGTTGAGCTGAAAGGTCCGGCTTATCCAGATTTCGGTAAGCTTTTCTGTTAGCACCGGGCCAGCTCAGCATTGAGCGCACGGTCTGTGGTTTATGTGCCGAGTTTTGGACAGCTTGTTTTCTTGATGGCTAAGATTTTGCTCAGGACCCGTGAGCACTGCATGGGCTGCCTGCTTTATGCATCTCCATAATCTCACCCTGCAGCGTCTCCAGTTTTCGCTTCCTGCATCAATCAGAATTGAGGTTTACTGTGCAGTTTTAGTCCTGATGATTGACAAGGAAACAATCTAAAGTGACCTGGCAGATAAACGTGCATTCTCCTAGGAGAGAAAGAAAAGAGGTAGATGTGGATCAGGCTTGTTCACCTCTGCAGTTGAATGCTGACACCCAGCAATAAACACATTGCTGAACTGCTGGCGAACCCCTGAGATTGCTTACAAAACCCTGGGATTCCGGAGAGAGAGAAAGGGTGGAAGAAGTCTGCTTTTATTTTTCCAGTCTGTCTTCATTTAAATTTCTTATCTGTATAGTTTCCATTTTTGAAACTGCTTAGGAGGAGCTATTGGTATTATTTTTAAGCTTAATCTCTGTGAGACTGGCTTTTGCTTACTTTATCTGCTCTGTGTTATCTTCAGAGCATTGCTCTCTGTTGTCACGAGGTGAATACCTCTGTTTTCCAGTGATACTGCTTCCTACAGAAGAATTCGACTAAAACCCTGGTTTTTTTCTTGCTTTTGACTGGAACATCTATGCAAAATCTCTGGCAGTCTATATATGTTGCTTAGCATAGTTTGAAAGTGAATGTACATTACTAAGACTTGCAGAGTATATGTCTAACATAAAAATTAAATGCTTTTCAGATGCTGTGTTTGTAAACTAAGCATCCGTTCCTGTAATGCCACTGAGGAGAATCAAGCCATTTGTTAGTGTGGATCTGGGGAGTCATCTTAAATCAACAACATGGTATAACTATTTGAGGGAGGGAAAAGAAGAAGCCTTTTTAGCCTTCAGGGGAATTTTAAGTACCCAGAATGTAATTACTCAACTTGAAATTCATCCAGGAAGCTAGAATTAACCACCTTCCTCACACAAAAAAATATAATAGGATCATATGACAATCATGAGTTTCAATTTAAAAGTGAGAGAGACCATGAATAAAAAGCCATTATTTAATGTGTGCTGATGCTTATTATTCTCAATTCTCTTTTGCAGTGATTTTGTTGCCATTTTCTGCTCACCTCATGCATTTTTCTAGACCCAAAGGCAACACAAGTGTTTTTTGACTGACTTGCATGTGCTGCTGGGGCATTCAGGGAGCTCTGTCACTGCTCATGGGTGCACATGTAACCCCACCAATATGGGCAAATATCCACGAAATCTTACCTTAAAAACAACAATCTTTTTAAAATATAGAAATATGTAATCTATAATTCAGTTGTTAAAGTGTTCAGAATTTGCATTACTGTGCCTTTCCCCATAGAAAAGTCAGCACTAATTCTCTGGTTTATCTTCAAATGTCGGTAAAGCACCAGCTCTTCTAATGTATTGTACTTCATAGAAACTCTAGTTTGTATATTTCAACAGGTGAAAAATGCAACCCAGCAAAGATACGATTATAAGACATTCAGGTCTCTCTTGGTATATAAAAGTCTTGTGCCTAAATCATCAAAATAATCCACACTGTGCAGATGGTCCCTAATCTAAGTACACATGATGTTACAGGTGGTGGGCAGCACGCATACCCAGGGCAGTGAGGCAGTTTTCCCTCTGGAGTGCAACCTCCCCTGCCTGGAGCCTGCCTGTTAGCTCCTAGCTGTGCAGCACAGCCTTTTAAGGGAGAACTATCTATTCTGGTTTTGCCTTCTTCACTAAATACGGTGTTGCAGACAGCGACGTGCTCATGAAGTGAGTTTTCTACTTCTCTTTGCAGTGCCTGATGAGCAAAATCCTCCTGCTCCCACCACATGCTGGTGTTGCAACTCCAGATATTTTCTGTGCGTAATAACTTCCACAGCCTGTGGGAACCTTGTCGGTGCAGCGTAACTTTGTCCACCTTTAATCAGCGCGCAGGCAGGAGAAAAGCTTCCCACCCCTGTACATGGGTTGGTATGCTGCCTCTCGGGGAATGGTTTGCTCCCTTCCCAGGTCAGCCAGCACTGCATCAGATTGTTTGGGAAGTCAGCGGTGCTGTCGGGTACCAGGATAAAGTTCTTTAAAAGGCATCGTTGCAAGAAGAGTAAGTACTGCACTACATTTGTGTTGCACAGAGGCTGTGGGACTGGTGGTACACCGTGTAACCTTGTAAGCGTAACTTAATGCCCTATGTTCCAGCATTGCTTCTGAATTTCACCTGAATCTCTTTTACTTTCTTCACTGCTGTGGAATTATGAGCGGACTTTAAAAAATCTTCAGGTGTTTAATGTCTTTTTCAGCATTGCCTTGCCTCTCACGTAAGCAAAACTCTTCCAAAAATGATCAAGCTGATTTGTTGTTTTTTCCTTTTCAGCTGACAGGGCACCCAAGAACCACAGTTAAAACCAGTTCATTGATTTGCTTCCTGCTTGAGTGCCATAAAACATTTTTCAAGAAATGGAAGGAGATAAAGGGCAGAGCGCTAAAGCTACCAGTGTGGTGGGTGACCTGAGGAAAAGTTGGCAGACCTGGGCAGAGGATCACATTGAGTATCAGAGAAAGAACCCGTTCAGCAGTGACGACAGGCTCGTGTCTAAACCTGTGCATACTCACCGAGGGGATCCTACCTATGGGAGACCCCCTGAAGGGTCTCGGACAGAGCAGAGAGGGAAAGATGCTCACTCACACGTGGGTAAGGAAGTAGAAGAGTTGTGCTTGATAATTAGAAACACTGGACAGGTGGGAGAAGATGGACACGTGAGTGTGACATTTGGGCAGCTGTTTGAAACATACGTGACTATTTCCAATAAAGTAGTGGGAATCTTGTTAAGAGCCAGAAAACATGGTCTGGTTCATTTTGAAGGTGAAATGCTGTGGCAAGGAAAAGATGATCATGTGGTCATCACTTTACTACAATAGGGCTTTGTCATGGAATGAATTTTGCTGCATGCTTCCATTTGGAAAGATGTATCTAGATACCATCTGGAAAGGTTTTCCTTGCAGGATTTCAACAGAGCTACCTACTGGGATGTGTGCAGGAGAGAAAATTAGTGAGAAGGACAAAGCATATTTTTGTAAGAATGGTAGAGATTTGGACAGAAATTACGAGTTATGAGCTAATACATCAAGCTGCTATTGGATTGACCTTATCATCTATTACCATGTATATCACAGTTTTTCAAATAACTCTGCTGGCTTACTGCTTTTAGGTTTCTGAAAGTATAAATTACTAATTTTCTGTCATACAACACCAATCCTTGCAGGCCATGGAATACTTGCTGCATGGGGGATTAGGATTTGTAAAATGTGGAATTGAAAACTTCTGTGGGAATTCGTATATTTTTTCAAACAGCCTGGATATAGCAAAAGTTTAGATGCAATTTCACACTGTTAAACTGAATAAATGGAAGCTGTTATCATGAAGGAGATGAAAATTCTCACACTTGCAAAAAATACCACAGCAAAGATATTTGATGGTTCCTAAATTATTGCATATTTGCATGTATTTTGGAGAGCTGCACTAGTCCTGGTATTTAATAGTCTATTCTTATAATCACATTTTCTCCAAACCTTCTGTGTATCTTGTTCTTTTTCTTCTGTATCTCACACCATTTTTACGTGTTCTGTTCTTCCAATGCTGTGTCATACCCTAGAAGGTCAAAAAGCTCTGCAGCTTTTTTTGTGAATTCAGCTATACCCTTCATAGGAAGTAGAGTGCCACAATGTAAAGATGTGAAAGACAACAAACGCTGTATTGGGGCACCTGTGCATTCATAAGGAAAAAAAAGACCTTTCACCAAAATGTAGCAATATTTTTATAAGAGGAGAGCTCCATATGCATAAATAACAGTGTAGTGGTGCAGTCCCATACCTCATTTACATGCAGCAGAGCTGTGCTTTCAGAGCACAGTTCAGAGCTCTCCAAACTTTTTAAAAAATGATTGATTATATAAAATAGTTGTAATAGCGCTATTAAAAATAATCAAGAGCATTATTTGCAACAGTTCCCACCAACAAAACTGTATAATTAGAAATCTAAAGTTCTGGTTTTTATCAGTGCAAATAAAAGCTGCTATGTGGTGTTAACTACACTACTTGATGGGTCTTTAAGATACTCTCTTGCATCAAAAGGATATTAAAATTTAATATAAATTATGAAGTTGCTAAAAGTGATGTTATTTTATACAATTTATATAAAGGAACTTCTATTGCCAAGCCTAAAAGAATGGGTTTTTTACATTTTCATCCAGTGGGAATTTGCATCAAAATAAGCTGACTGAGCAAATAAGAATACAGATTTCATTATCACTGTCTCCTTTTTTTTTCCTACTGAAAAAACAATGAAAATAGAAAAAAAAAAAGGAAGAAAGTAATGTGCTGAAATACATATATCTGGGGAATGGGAATCAGATGCAGGTAGAGAATGGATAGGGAAGCAAAGGGAGGTTTTAATCACCACATAATTTTACCACATTGGAAACTGGTGAATATGTGCTGCACCAGGCACTGGTGGTGGGTGTCCCCTTAGTTTTCAAATAAATCTGTGTCTTACAGCTGAAAACATGCAATGAAATGTAATTTGTGATCTTAACACATTTAAAATGCTTTGTTTATTTTGGAGAAGCATCTCTTGCCAAAATCACATGAGCACACCTCAGGAGATTTCAGTTCCCATTAGATGGAGTATTTACATACATTTGGATTTCAAAACAAATCAAGCCTTTTATAAAGCAGCTATGGAATGAGTTTTATTTAATTCTATCAGTTCTGAAATCCAGTCAGTTCTGCTGTAGTGTTAGTTCATAGCTTGCAGGAAGCAGCATCAGGTGCTTCAAATGTCACCAGCTGACTAACAGGATGGTAATAATCAGGAAAAATAAAACATTGCTGGAAATTGTACAAATAATCCATTGCAAGGCATGCAGTTGAGGCAGTGTGTAGTCTGAGCACTCCGAGATTCAAGTCCAGCTCATGTAAATGTACTAGTTCTTAATTAAGGCTGGCTCAAATAGTTAAATATCAGGAATCTAGGCTCTCACTGCCAGCTAAGTAGTTAGTGGCAATGCTTATGCAGCCTCTGATGCACTTTCTCCTGCTGCTGGTTGGTTTAAATACCCTTTGAGTACATCTGCAAGAACTTTAAGCACACCTGCGATCAAGAGATAGAAGCAGAGCAAACCCTTAAGTGACATGTGTTACTACTTTGTAAGCAGCTAAAAAAACCCTTGCTCTATCATTATATTTTGAATGAAACTAGAGATTACTGTATATTTTAAAAAGTATTTATAGAGAGATGGTGTTTTTTTAAACAATTATAGGGACACATTTCCTGCCTGCCAGCTTTAGATGAGCATTCTAGAATGAGTGGCTGAAATCTGTGTGCCCACGCAATGATTATAAACACTGAGCTGCCAAACTGCGTCAGCATCCAGGTTGACAAGCCTAATCTCGTGATTCCAGCAAGAGCCAGTACTCTTAAAAAAAAAAAAAAACAACACAACAAAACAAAACAAAAAAAAAACCTGCTAAAAGATAGGTAATGCAGTTGGTCATCTTGCCCACTGATACACTCCAGAATAGAAAATTACTCATGGAGGTTGTTACAGTCATGAATGTATCATATAAAATGCACATGACTCAGTTTACTAGTTTACAAGTTTTACAAAATTTTGCTTCCTCATCAGTGGTATGATTAATCAGCACCTACAGGTGAAATGGGAATGTAAGCTTTTCAACACACAACTTTTTCTTTTTCCACAGCTCCCATTAAATTATTGAATATTGAACAGAATTTATTGAATTAATTTTGCAAAAGAGGTTTTTAGCATTACAGATTATTTGGAGTAGTAAGTAAACTCCAACATTCTAAAGCTGTTTTTACCCTACGAGGTAACCTTCAGCTCTTGAAATCTCTCTTAAACGTCACCTTTTTGCAGCAGGCTCCCTCAGTGGTCTTTCCTCTTCTTCCACTTCAAGGCTGAGAATTCTCCATTTTGGACTGTATATCATATAGGGATTATCTGTGGTTTGTCTTGTCAAACACCACAGGCACTTTCACCATTTCAATAAATTTTGCACATCAGTTTGAAATGACAAGAGCTTTTACGCAGCATTTTATTGTTTCCAAGTTGGTCAAATTTCAAATACTGTTTTCCCTGATTTGCCCTCATTTTTACACTTTTATTTACAGCTTACACTTAAAAAGACTTTGGAATATTTTTAGGAGCTATTACCAATCTAAGCATGTTGAAAACGCTGTCCGTTGTCAAAACATGGACTTTTTTTATTTTAATTTGACACCATTGTATGTGTATCTATTTCATCCTTTCAGAGGGAGCTTTTAGTACTTCAGTATAAAAATTATTCTTTGGGTTCACATTAGGTTGGGAGTTTATGTAAAACAATTGAGCAAAACAGTACAAATAAAGCTTTGTCATTCTTAAACATGAGGTCAAGAAAGCAGCTTTTCTCAGGACTGCTAATACTGGATCAAAGAACAGAGCCAGGGGCAGTGGCTAAACAACTTTCCTTTGCTTCTCCAGGATCTTGAAGAGTAAGAGCTACAGAGGTCACTCTCCTTACTGATCTTTGCTCCTTGGAAAGCTCTTCAGATGATTTTTGAAGTTTTAAAATTACTAAAATCTTCTATAGAAGATGGTGACATAGTTAATGGGATTTGCTCACTGCCTGTACCAGGAGACAGCCAGTAATTCAGAAACATATTCAAAGTATTAGGATATGCTTTTCACAATGTATTACTTTGCCTAATTAAAAAAATTATCTGCAGAGTCCAAGAATGCTTGTCAATATAGAAAGAAAAGTAAGATGGTTCTGTGCTGAAAAACACTAATGAGATGTTGAGCATTCCTTAGTAATTAATGTCTCTCCGTTTAACACTTTGTTGTTTGAGCTGGTTTGAGGTCTATTGCTGTCACTGACAAGTGGAATTCCCCATCTTGCTCAACAGCAATACACTGGTAACTAGATTGTATCCAGATTTTTATCTTTCCATTTTTACCACCATTAGTGCGACCCTTCTCTAATCTTAAGATATAAAACTTTCCCTCTGTGTACATTTGCCAACATGCTCAGTCTGGCTGGGATGGAGGTAACTTTCTTCAGAGTAGCCTGTGTTTTGGGTTTAACTGAACAGTGCTGGCAGCACTGCAGTGTTCTGGTGATGGCTGTGCAGTGTGTGCACAGCATCAAGGCCGCTTCTTTTTTCTGCTCTGCCCCCTCCAGCGGGCAAAAAGCTTGGAGTGGGCACAATGTGTACACCAGACAGAGACTGGCCAGCAGGAATATTCCATGTTATCTAATAACTGCTCACCAATAAAACCTGAGAGGGCTTTTTTTTTTTTTTTTGAGGAGTGGGGGCCATTGCTACTGGCCTGCTTTTTGGAGGTCATGAGGGATTACCTTTGCGTTGCATACCTTGGCTTTTTTCTTCCTCTTTCTTTCACATATTAAACTGTCTTTATCTTACCCCATGAGTTCTCATTTTGCTCTTTCTATTTTTCATCCTGCTGGGACCAGGGGTGAAGACTGAGCAAGGGGCTATCTAGGGTCAACCCCCAGTCAACTATTCCATTGCACTGGAAGGTCATTCGGAGATTAGCATTGATTCTGTTTATTAGTCCTTTTTGACAACAGTTCATGTTGGTACTTTAAATATTACATTTCAAAGTTAAGTACACTTACATAAATTAATTACAACTCAGAACACATGCACAGTATTAACCCTTGGAAGATCTTAATATTCAGGTATTTCCCAAAGCTAGGAGCCAGCTCAAACCTCATCTATTGCACACAAGTAGTCAAAGTTCAGTGGCTTTAAGTCACACTTTTCTTAACAAATGTTAGAAAGACATGTGAGTGCCCACTAATAAGAATGACAAGACAGTAGGAAGATCTTACGGACAGGAGAGGTGTAAATTCATCCAGGTAGCAAATGCTGTTCTTCAGAGAGGTGGGAACTTTCTGAAGTACTGTAAGAATATTACAATACATCGTATTACTAAGACAACAGGTGCTGGATCTGTGGAAAACAGAATATTATGCTCAAGGAAACTTGCAGGTGGAACAGACATCATCACTTCAGCTGCATCCAAATGCATCAGGCAAGGGCACTTGGTTAGTTCAGCACCAAGACACATGCTCTGTGAACAAAGAAAATCCACTCCACGTTTTCTAGAGTTGTAACTTTCCAAACAGTCTGCCTTATTATGGTAGTGAAAAACAAAGTGCGAGCATACTAGATTAGAGTCGTACAGCAAGGCAAATGTTCAGAAGGTTCTTTAAGCAATTTGACATGTTCCAATTTTGGGCTGAGTCCCCGCTATCCCAAATTCAAATCACATTGCTCTTATGTAAGCCTGCCACACGCTCACTGCACCAAAGACTGGTTTCTCTTATGACTTCATTTAGAATCCAAATTCAGCCAAGGCATTAGTAATCTCTAAGGAACTTTCAGCGAGAACAGTATCAGAAAATCTGCATTTTTGTATCTACTGCCACGCAGAAGGGCAGTATATTAAATCCATTCCTTCAGACTCTTCACGTTTTTTGAAAACATACAATAACTAGTTTCAAATATTGTGCACATTAGAGGAGAAAAAAAGTCTTTAAGTCCAACGTACAACATTTAAACTATATGCTATACAGTATTATTATATCTTAGGCACATACTGTATTGATATTTATTATGTCACTGTGATGCAAAGAAGACGGGTAACATTGAAGTGATTTAGCACCAGAAAGTTAGTAGTGTACTTTCAGCAATGTACCTGCTAATAGCTAGGCATAAGTAACATATTATACAAATGCAGATGGAAACGTAAATGTCTTAAATGTTACCTGCAATCCCCGAACAATGCATCCTGAAACCAGAAGCTTGATTCCACAAGGAACTCTCCCTTTGGTACCATGTACATGCTGTTGGTCATAACTTGTTGCAGTACCTTTTGCTGCTATACCCTGCCTTTCATTAGGAAAAGTTCTCTGCCCGTGTGCATGTGTGCATTTTGCATGCATATACACAAATACCAAATTGAAAAATATCAAGCTAGTGTCAGGGAAGTATCTAGACTGAGTATCTAAATGGGAGAATAAGTTGGCAGTTTCAAATCCTGTGTGCCTTTCCTCATAAGGAACTAAAGCTTTTTTTATCCTGGAATATCATTGGCAACATCAAACTGTGCAACCTTAAATCAGAGCTCAAAGACAAAGAACAAACTGGCTAATGACACAAGCTTTCAGTTGGCAGCGTTTTCATTTTGCAGTCTCTCAATCAGCTGTTCCGCCTAGGAAAGAGAGAAAGCAATGCATTAACTACACCGTGGGCCTTCAGTTTACTGAAAATTCCACTTTAAAAACAGTGACACTGACAGAGCACTTACTTTTCACTTTCAGTGACAAAGCATACAACAGAAGCAGAATACCACTGCTTTCAGAATCAAACTCTCACAGCTTCCAACAAACTCCCATGAGACAATCAGAAGAGTTAACATAACCTATGACAGTCAGAGGATGTTTGAGCAAATAAACAGCAGTTCTATTAAAGCATTGTGATTTTAAAGACCTCAGAAGACAGCAGTGCTCAGAGCAACCAAGCAGTGAGACCTGTCAGCCTTTACTTTTTTTGTCAGTCCTACTGAATTAAACTTTCAATTTGAGCAAGTGCTTGAGGTTTTTATTAAGATCTCCAAAGGAACTACATTAAAAGGTGAAAAGCTTAAGCTTGGCATATTTTAAGTACACACAGTAAAAATGCAATCAGCTACTTGGGGTAGGAACAACTCAACAGGACTTCAGTAGTTACTGCAGTTTATTTGCAAATAACGCTACATAAAACATAGGGCAACTGAAAATGCAGTTACCTGAATCATGATTTGTATTCTTAAACAAGGACCACACTCAAGACACTATAATTAAAAAAACCAAACCAACCAAACCCAGCACCAACCTGAGAACATTTGTCAGCGTGACAACAGGGCAAAATACCTTTTCAAGTGCGTCCCTATTGGATAACCAGACTTTGTACAGATCTCCTTGAGCTAGTCCAAGATCATTAGCAGTAAAACTACACAGCTATGCTTAGTGAGGGCCAAATACCTGCAAAATGCTCAACAAAACTGCAGACACATCTGCTTTTTCTGAGCTAGGTGAGACCTTCAGCAAGGTACTGCTGTGAAGAAGCCAAGTTTTTTCTTGTTAAGTAAGAGGCTGTCTGTATTCTTTACATAAGACAGACATTTTTCAGCAACTTTGATTTGGGGCTGTGTACTGATACCAGGATGCTGCAGCTACATTGCAAGGACAGGTGCTTTGCTGTATCAAACCAGTGAGAATGAGCCTTAGATCTTGAGAGAGAGATTTTCAAAGTGCTTTAGACAGTGCCAGTTCAGTCTCACTGCTTATCTCTACTGGCAAAAATCATCAAAACCTGACACAAATCAGTACAAACTGTTTTTGTAAAGCAGACACTTTAGCCTAAAGATGAAAAGGTGAGACAAACCACATGAACTGATAAATGCAATCATTAGGTGGATATGTTTTCACCTACACGGGAAGAACTAGGGTATGTACAAAACAGTCCATCACATTTGAATGTGTCCTTTTAAATTAAAACACAAATATTTACAAAGTGCCCAAAGAAGCACATCACAGAATCTGAGCTTCACTGAAGATCCAGAAGTACTATACTGTTTGCTGCTAGTTATTAGCACTCCACTCCCCATAACAAATAAACACCTTAATGTTTCTTCTATTTTCTTAAATAGTTCATGCAAAATAGACATAATTAAGAATTACAGTAACAACAAAAATAATAGGTGAAAGTTAAAAGGTTAGAAAGACATCACATTTTCAAGGTTGCAACTGAAAACCTACCAAAAAGCTCATCTGCATTTCACTTACTGTGATAAACCAGTAGGAATTGATTCTGTAATAGAGCCTGGATAAGAATCCTAGCTGACTGGCTGGGGCCAGGACGTGAAGATGCAAGTGGGCTATTGAGCAGAATGGAGGCCAGTGAAAACCCATTCTTCAGAAAAGGAAAAGAAGTAAAAGACACTGGTGATTTTAATTCAGGAAGATGTGGAACATCGCTGATTATTTAACATGATAACAGGATTAACTACTCATCACATTTTCCTTGTACATAAAGGCAAGAACAAAAATATATCCATTCATTATATCACAAAAAAAGCTTTTAAAAAACCCATTAACCTTCTCCCTCACATCTCTGTATTTAACATTTTTTTACAAAGGAATTACAAGAAAAAGTATCTTAAATGTATCCTATTTAGTTTTCATCTGGAAAGCCAACTATCAATTTCAATCCTGAAGGCCCAGCTCCCTACTTCTCTACACTGTTTAAATTATGTTAGTTTACTTCAGCTATCAAAGGTACTGCCTTAAACTACAGGGTCCAGCACTGAAATCAAATGAATATAGCTATGCCTGAAACACAACGTAGTGCCCTTGAATAGGACACAGTTTTACCTCTCTTCTGGCATGTGGGATTTAGAGCATACTCTCAGCATATAAAGAAAAAGCAGCCTTTTAGGTAAGTTGTTTGAAGTGCCCTCCCTATTCCAAGATGTTAATTAAGAACCTCAGAGCTAGAATGTAATCTGTGCTGGAATTTTATCAGACAAAAAGTTCATATTCAATGCCAGCAGATTTCACTTGAGAAGTCATGCAACAAATGAACATAGACTTGATTTCTTCAATAAATCATACTGCAATTTTTGCCACCATCTCTTAAATAATGTTCTGAAAAGTAAAAAACACACTCAATACACAGAAGGTTTCCATTACATACCTTACATCATTCAAGTCACTAAAGTTATTTTTCTGGAGGACAGCTTCTCCAACTTTCATCATTCTCTTCACTATTAAACACAAATAAATTTCATTTTCAAAAGGTATTCTTTAGAATATTAACTTCAACAGACTGATTACACTGAGATTACAAACAAGGGTTTATAAAATATAAACACTGTACCTACTCTTAAACAAACACAGACGATCAAGAGAGTGTGCACAATGATTGACTTGAAAATTACCAGTGCTACCAACTTCCACCTTAGTGATGTTTTTAAGTGTGGTGTTATTCTAAGAACTTCGGCCAAAGCCATGCTGCCAGCACACCCTTATTTTAAAAAAAAAGGCAAACAAAACCGAAACAACAAATACTGATTAGTCAAAATGATGACATTTACACTAATTCTCTGCACAGCTACAGGACTTTGACCTCCAGGTCCTGTGCAGCCTGGTGTAAGTTTCAGAGACAGTACACAATTTTAAATTAAAATGAAACTGTCAGTCCTAGTTATTACTAGGACAAAGTTTCATTACTCTATCACTAAAAAATGCAGCAACTCTAGTACAAAAATTCAAGGCAAAAGTTGAAGGAATTGTCTTGAAGCCAAACACATAACAAGTTTTCTTCCAGAGAAAACCACTAGAAGAAAAATACTGTGACACAAGATTTGCAAAATGCCACTATAATTTTTCTTGCACTTCCTGTAAATTACCCTAAAGTGGAATGTCTTCATGCATGTGTGGCTGCAGTTTCTTCTGTTACTCAACACACTTAGCTAAGCATATCTTGTGAAACAAATACCTAAGGAAAAAAAAAGCCTAGCAACAATAAATCGTATTATCAACATTTTCACATTTTATTTTTTTCAAAAGTTTTTAAAGTTTATTAGAACACCATTTCCCTTTTTCATCTGTCACTCCCTTTTTTTCTGAAAAACAAGGTAGCACTTATTTGAAAGTATGTATTTTATAAAATTATTCTGTAAGCTTTTCGTATAATTTAAAATTGCAGATATATCTAAGAAAACACAATGACGCAGCACATAAATGCTTTAAAAAATAAACGTGCAGTTCCAACAAAGTGCAGAGGCACGTGCACTCCATGCGAACAGAAGAGATTTCATGCACTAGTGCAGCGTTTTTATAGAATTACAAAAAACAAGTGACATTCTAGAAGAGCACAAGGAAGTCCCCGGGAAGGGTAAATCCCTACCCACACTCGCTCACCTCAGCTATTTCCGTGTTTACAGAAGGTATTCAAAGGTGCAATTTACTTGAGAACACACTATTTAAGGCCGTGAAAAATTATTTTCCTTTAGGTTTAACACACTCACAGCCTTACCTAGAGGTATGTGTTCTGTCTTCAGTGTTTTGCAGTTTCCCATGTGCTTCACGGGCACCACCAGGTAGTGGTGGGGGGCACCAGGGCTCCTGTCTCTAAAGCAAACAAGGTCTTCATACTGGGAGAAGGATGCAAACATATTACATTGATTAGGAAGAAGGTATTGGCAAAGAGCTGGCAACAAAGTCCCGTCTTCCCCGTATCAACAATAATACCAAACAAAAAACAAACTAAACCACAAAACATACCTAATGTCATAGCTGAAGTCACCAGAAAAAAAACCTTGAGATTTCTGGAGCCAGCCTACAAGCACGATGCGAGTCCGGCTCCTGCTGCTGCTGCGCCACCACTTACGGTCGGCACGATGCCTTGCCTTCCCTTCCCCTCCGATCCCACCCCATCCTTGTTTCCCCGCTGTGTCCATGTGCCAGAGCTGCCGACTCTCAGGTGCCTCTGATGTGTCCCTTCGCCAGGCGGCAGCCCGGCACCGCCGGAGGGGAGGGAGCAGGGCAGGAAGGAGGGAGACAGAGAAGGAGGGAGGGACGGAAGGAGGGAGGCCGGGCTGGCACCCCCTCCGCTGACCCACCTCGCAGGGGAGCAGCGCCGTGCCCGGCTCCTCCCGGCGGGCGATCCTGCAGAACACGCACTTCCCGTCGTAGCCATCGTCATTCTCGGCCTCGCTCCCCCCGACAGCGGCGGTCGCACCCTCAGCCTCCTCCCCGGCCATGACCCCGATCCCGCTCCCCTTCCCTTTCCCGGCCTTCCCCCGCCTCCTGCCGCGCCTGCGCTCGCCGGGGGAGGGCGGGACAGGCGGGGAGGGCCGGCGGGAGCATCCCCGGTACCCCCCGGCACCCTCGGGCACAGCGGGAGCATTCCCGGTACCTCCCCGGCACCCTCGGGCACAGCGGGAGCATCCCCGGTTCCACCCCGGCACCCTCGGGCACAGCGGGAGCATCCCCGGGAGCATCCCCGGTACCACCCCGGCACCCTCGGGCACAGCGGGAGCATCCCCGGTATCCCCGCAGCACCGACGGCAGCGCAGGAGGGCTGCTCGCCGTGAGGCTTTCACTGGGAGAAAAGAATTTAAAAAAAAAAAAAAAAAAAAAAAAGGAAAAAACTGGGGATAAAAANATAAAAAAAAAAAAAAAAAAAAAAAAAGGCATAGACTTGGGATTAAAACTAAGTGAATACATTCCGAGCTGGTTAAAGTTGAATTGTCAGCAAAAAAAAAGTCAAACGCAGAGTAAAAAGGGCAGGTGGAAAGATAGAAAGTGCTTGTGACACGGGATCTTGCTTCAGTTCTTCACCTGAAAGTTTTGTCCAGCAACTCTTTGATCAATACAAAACATGAAAAGCCTTAACAGAAATTTAGGCATTTTGCCTCCCTGTATTTCGAGTTACTTGGGTTTATATATATGCACAAATAGATCTTAAAATACCAATTCAGCTCTGCTGCAGTCTGTTCAGGGTCATTAGAGGTTTTTCCAATTGAGTCTACATTTTTAATTCTACACTCTTGCCAAAGAGGGATAAAGTCTAATGTTAGTTCTAACTGCATGAACTGACAGCTCTGAAGTTGTTGCCTGCTCATGACAGCTACACTAGTTCCCAGTCAAAGAGAGGTACTTCACAGAATTGTAGAATAGTCTGGATTGGAAGGGACCTTAAGGATCATTCATGGGCAGGAACACTTCCCACTAGGCCAGGCTGCTCCAAGCCTTGTTCAACCTGCCCTTGAGCACTTCCAGGGACAGGGCATCCACAGCATCTCTGGGCAAGCTGTGCCAAGTGCCTCACCAGCCTCATCCTATCAACCGCTCCCAAAGCTAACAGAGGGTATTTTTAAGTGGTAGTTATCTTTCAATTTCTAGAAATAGTTTCTTAATAACTTTTATTTTAGTTTGTACTGCTGAACCACGGACCATGGAATTTCAATGTTTATATTCTTCATGCAACCCAAAAGGCATAAAAGTACTTGTCCCACTGATGACAGGCAATAGCATTTAAAAAAGTAGTGAGATGAAAAATTTTGACTTTTTTCAAAAATGTGTACTTTTTTAGGGCAAGCAAGCTGTGCCTGTACAAACAGGACACAGTTACCTATTCTACCTGAAGCAGCTCATTTGCCAGATTTGCCAACCTGCAGAGTGCTAGGCAGTCCCCAGATTTTTCTTTGCTCTAAAGCCACATTTGTACAAAACATCCAGTGCAAAATCTGCACTGAAACCAGTATCAAATAAAACATCTGTATGTACCTGAGGACTCACAAGCCTTATCAAGTGTGCATGTTCACACCACCCTGAATCAAAAATCTTTACCCAAGTAGCACTGAAGTACACATTTGATGTTGCAAGAACAAGCTTTTGCTCTCCTTGAGAGAAAAATTACTAGTGACCATAATTTTCCTATTAAGTTATTGCCATTTCGCTCAAAGCAAGGCTCAGATTTGTTCCATTTCACAGATAATCAGAGTTTGTTTTCTCTTAACACCACTTCTGTATACAGTGAAAACCAATAAAACCCAAGAACCAAGTAATTTTAAGCCATTGCATGCCTTTGTCTTGCTTGGACAGAAATAAAAATACATAAACACTGGAAACATAAGAAGGTTGCATACAAAAATTGTGTACATGGACTTGTGACTTCTGGGAACAGGTTGGTCAAAAAAGATGAGGGAATATATGTCATTCACTACAGCTGAGAGCAGCAGCAAGAACTAAGTCAACTGTTTACCTGTTTACTGGTGTTTTCTTAGCCCTTTGTCACAGTCCTTGTTGGAGTGAACTCAAAACACAGCTCTCCTTTAGGACTACACACACACAGAAAAAACCCAAAAGAAATCCCGAACCAACCCAACCGAAAGCTCCAACCTCCTTACCTGTGTTTCTAAAATACAGTGATGCCGAAATTCTCTTTTTATGAGGCGGCACAGGTATTTGTCAGCATAACATGTAACTCAAGGTGCATCCTTTCATCTTTAAAATGCTCTAAAGTTTGTGAATAAAAGAGAAAGCATCTGTAACGGGTTTCTGAATGCATAAATTCCTTTATTGAAAATATTGTGATAGCACTGCATTACATATATTCAATAGTCATAGTTTCAAGGGTCACAGAATTTTGATTGAACAACAGTTTTGAATACAGACCACAGCGTTTAGATATGCTCTGACAAGGATAATATAATGGAGTAAGTTGTAGGTATTAACAGTGAGATGTATGTAAAATGTTGAACTTGGTTGGTTTTGTATTGTTTGTTGTGGGGTTCTTCTGTTGTTTGGGCTTTTTTTTTTCCCCCAAAAAAATTATTAAGTGGTCTGCCACCATTTAAAAGAGTAAACAGTGTTATATATTCTGGGTGTCTTCAAAGCATTATGCTGTTAGCAACTTCCAAAATATTTTAAAGCATTACCAATAAGAACTTTATGCCTGTAGAAGACCAACCACATAGAAATAAGTGTGAAAAGCTCACGTGCAGTGTGTTACAGGCTTACTCTATATAGCACTAGTTTTTTAGACAGTGAAATTTCTGTGCAGGATTAAGATTTTGAAATGCTTTTAAAAGAAAAGCACTTGGTGTTTTTGTTTGTTTTTTTAATTTAATCTATTCAAAAAGGAAAGAGCAGTAACTAAATTGAGTTGTTATTAATATTCCAAAATTAGATTGTACTGTTTTAATGCGCATTACTCATCCTAAAATCTGCCTTTCTCAGGACAATGACACATTCAAGTCTAAGGGCAGGACAGCATCCTAATGTTGGCTAGGCCTGGACTGTGTAAACAAAACCACAGTTTAACGGCATAGCAGAATTCCTTAGCAAACAGTGAGGATTGCCAGTCCTCTTTCACACTCTCCCCATTTACCAAAATTTTCATTTTGTAATATCATGTCTTTTCAGCTTTAGTAGGGATTATAATTTCATTAAAAACAACCAAGAATATTTTGTTGCCTGTCAAATCCTAAATCACCCTGTTGCTTCTTGCCTTTTTTTTTTTTTTTGGGTGGGGCGGGCAGGGAGGGGGAATAAATAATATATGTAATTGCTAAGAAAATAAGTTTTACACTCATGTGACCAGGCCTGTTAGGAAAAATAACATTCTTGTCTAGATCTCCATTGTATCTTCTCCTTAACAAATTCTTCAATTTGCAGAGAAATGCTCATAAAAGCACAGTGAGTGGCTTATTTTGAATCATTTGGTGGTTACACAGAAAAACAGTTCTCTCCTAGAAGTGTCCTTTATAAACAGTCAAATAATACTAGGGCAGATGCTCAGAGCATGCTGTCCCAATTCTGTGGACTGCAACAGAGCTGATACAGTCTACATGAGGTGGCAGTTTGCCCAGCCTCTCCATAGTGCCAAAAGAATAATCTATTAACAGGAATGTGACTGCAGAGTTAATAAGAAGCACTATCCACAATCTCTCCCTCATCTCAGGAAAAGAAAGTGAAACAGAATTACACACTCAAGTGTCTGACAGAAAAACAAACCCTCTAATTAGCGTATAATGAAAACAAAATCTCATTTACAAAATAAAAATATAAAAATTAACTTCAGAAATCAAATAAATTGATTCAGAATAAATGCCAGTGCATAATAAACCTATCCCAACAGCAATTATTTATCAAAATATTTGAAACATTAAAAGAAAAAAAAAATCATAGCTAATACATTCACAAAAAAAAAAGTGCTATACAATAACAATAAATAAGATTATTTAAAAAACATGTTCCCTTAAGTGCTGTGTACAACTATTTCTGATTCTTTTCCATGGCAAACAGTATGCTGTAGATTTTGGTAAAGAAACCTTTTATTTTTGGTCAGCATTTGTATGTTGAACATAAATACACATGGAATGTACTAGATAATAGTTTTCCAAAAGGATCTTTTTCACAGTTACATAAAAAAAAAATGTTCAACTTATACACCATCAATGTTTCCAGAAGCATCGTATCTTCAATGGAGGTGTGTTGGAAGAGGCAGTAAAAAACACTTCAGAGCGATCTCTTATTGTTCTGTCTCTTGCTGCCTCTGAAAACCAATTCTTTTATTCTTGGGTTGTTTGGTTGTTTTTTTGCGTAGGCATGCTCTGGCACAAACTCGAGGAAAAAGCATGTAACACTGTGAGGCAGCCTGCACCTTCTAGTTAGCATTTAAGTGCCTAATGGATCCAGTCCTTAAGGCAGTCAGTATTTCACTCAAAAGTCCACACTTCTACATCTTGTATTATGAAATCTTCTTTCTTAGTTAAGATGTCGTTATTGAAGGTGCTGCAGGAGTTGCTTCGCCCATGATACAAATCTGCATCTAACCACAAGCCAAACCGGCCACTAAAAAGGAAATACAGAACAAATTTTGGGTTATATAACAGTAAAAATAACAAAAGCTGTATAAAGAATCAAAGAAATGACATGGAGAAATTTAGGTAACTCTGAGGATCTCTCAGATCAGATGTTAAGAGCTCAGTCCTGGCAAAGCGCTCACCAGGCAGCCTGCGGAGCAGTCCCTGGCTTTGTCTGCACCAGTGAGCAGAGCAGTGCACATCTGCTTCCAAGCCATTCGGCCGTTCCCACTGCCAGCTGACACCTGGACATGTGGGCACTGGGGTTCCTCCCTTGGCTGCCTAGATGTGGACACAGCTCCTTCTGGTTAGGAGGAGGAAGTGGGAGTTTATGTATTTCTGATGCAAACCATGCCCAGAGGTGCCATGGTGCCACCTGCAGTAAACTTTAGTCTTACAGCTCTAGTCCTTAATTTCATACCCACTGACCTTTGAAACTCAGGACCTGATTATGCACTGTGTGGGTCTGTGCTCTGTGCAGCAACAGGACATTCTTGTGCATCAACTTAATAAGGACAATGCGATAAACCTTAGAAGTTGATGGCAAAATTGCCATTAGAGGTTATCTTCCAGTGGCAAACCTCTTCAGCAACGAGACATCTATCTGCCCATACCTGTGTTTTTTCTAGCTAAAAAAATCCCCAAACACAAAACAGCACTGCAACAAACCCTACTTGGCTAACATCAGTTACTCTCTTTAAGCAAATGAAATTGCTCTGAGTCTGTAACAGAAATCAGATTGCTGAGGTATCTGCACTACATAGGCTACAAACTTACTACTAAAAGTTCAGACGCTTGACTGGTAATTTTTATTCTTACATCTACCATCATCTCTATTCTCATTTAAAATGAGTTTGCTCCATGGTTTTAAAAGCAAATGTTTACTCACCCTCCACCTCCAAGCTCCAGAGAGCTAGTATCTCCATTGATGAAGTAGGTGTTCTCTCCGCTCCATTTGAATACCTGAGGAGGAGAAAACCCCAAATATATTTGGATTGTGAAGATGCTTGTACTCTCAACCTACTGGGGACTTACTCCTACCAGCTTTTTTTTTTTTTTCTTGAAAGAGGAAGAGGTAATAGGTAGAAAGAATCAATACATACTCAAAACTATGAACAAGGCACCCCAATTATTTTTTAAATTCTGCGTCCCTCTCTAAATCAAGAGGTATTCTGTTAAAAAGGAAGAATGTGTTCAATATGAAAAAATGCATAAGCTGTAAGCATGAAGGGGTATTTCAGTTGCACTCTTGTATCTGGCTTGTCGCCACTGTGATCCTAAGTACATGTCAAATCATACCCTTTTCTTAGTACCACTGACTTCCTAAGTAAGTCTTTGACAATCCACTCCTTAAATCCTCCCTGCTTCCACCTTAAATTCACTTAAAACCCTATCCTCACCATTACAGACTGTCCTCTCAGCACTTAAGATAATTACAGCCACTTTTGCTCAAAGCATTGCACTGAAGCAATGAATGATTAACTGCATTCATCAACATCTTCTAAACTCAAATATGCTGTCTTCATAAAAATCACATAAATGTTTCAGAAGTGGAGTCCAAAAAACTTATTTGAGAAAGTGAATATCCACTTACCTTGAAATGTGGACTGAATGTATAGAGGAATGTTTCTCCAGTGCCATAGTAGTGGTCACTAAACCTGAAGGGATGTGTAGCATATGCTCCAAATATCTGTTGGAATGAACGATTAAACTACTTTTGTGGACAGTGCAAAATTAAAGAGAAAAAACCCCAAACAGTTCAAAATACTTTCTAAGAACAACTGAACTGATTTTCATGTTAGAAAAACCAACTAGTGAAGTACATCAGATATGCAAGTACTCCTCCAACTCTTTTGTATCCAGCAAGTTAAAAGCTGATGACAAGGGCAACAGGATTACCACGTCTAAGAGCTACTGAAGAATGCCATCTCCATTGAGACATTGTTTGGGACAGCTTGTTAACTGAGATACCTAAGGAAGATACTACCAAAGGCACTCATTGCAATTCTAAAGCTTTTATTAGTGCTGAAGTATTTTCCTGCTGTACATTTAGTTTAGGCAGTAAAAAATACAAAAGCAAACATCAATATCTTATTTCGATATGATGTCACTATATGGTATGACTATCATTTCTTTCATAATGGTTGCTTTTTATAATGTTGCCTTTTCAGTCTAACCCCTGCAGAGCAAACACTCCTTACCTGGTTGTCCATATCCTTGATGACAAGGAGAACTGGACTGTCGAGAGATGCTGACTTACGGTACAGAGTCTTCAAGCTAGTGCCATGCTCCAGTGTACTGTACGCCAGGTGCCACGGATACCCCTGCACTCGTGCAGGCAACCGCCGGGCAAGCTGGGCAGTGAACAGGGGGAAATGGTTACACAATTAACAGACTGGGTCACAAGTGGTGCCCCGAACTACTCCCTTTCTGCAGGGACTTCCGAGTCAAAAAATGGCTGTCAAGGGAGCAGCAGCTTAATGCCTCTCCCATGTGCATGCGGCCTTGTACTCTGAGCCCAACTGCCTGCATTCACATCACCTCTTGAAAGCACTGAAAGTGTTGCCAGTCCTCGATATCTCAACTCAAAAATAAGCTCTCTAGGTGATCCAGTGCTGCAGCAAACTGGACCTTGCACAAGGTCACTCAAACATGCTAAGTACTTTCCAGAAAAAAACAAAACACACACAAAAAAAAACCCAAAAAACAAACAACACCCCCCCCACCCCAAAAAACAAACAACGCCCCCCCCCAAAAAAAAAAAAAAAAAAAAAAAAAAAAAAAAAAACAAACAACCCACAAAAAAAAAAAAACAAAAAAAACCCAAAACCAACACTGGCATTGCCTCCAGAAGGCAGAATGTCCCACACTCAACAGAGACAGTACCACATCTAACAAGGAAACTTAAGGTTTTTCTAGCCATACCTGCTCTATGTGCATGTTCTCCAAGACAGCACTGTGATGCTTTAAGATAGGCAAAGTATCGTCATCTTCTTCTTCATAGTAACTGCAAATGCTCTTTCGTCGTTTGGCTTCTTCTACAGTAATGATCTGAGGAAAGAGAACAAGTGTCCAGCCTAAAGCATACTCTTACACTGTCAATCCTCTGTTGAAACCAGTTAATTTAAAATTTAATCCTCAGCTGTCACACTATGTGGTGCAAAAGCACCATATAAGATGGTTGTATCAGGCACAAGCCTTAACCAAATGTGGAACATCTTAACTGGCAAGGTGTCTTTGTGACAGCATGACAGTCAAGGTCTTTATAAAATACAGTCTTAGTTGGAAATGATCAAACAGCTCTTTGGAAATGTCTATCTACTCTTCTGCTTAAGACTTTATAATACTGTAATATTTTAAAAGATGAGTATCAATATCAATATTTCTAATATCAAGTTTGAATTGACATACTTAAAAAACAAAGCACAGACTTCTTTCCAGCAACTACAGGTAAGCCACACTAACTTTTCTCATACAACAGGAAGCAAAATGAGAATGCGAGTCCATATACCTAATGTTTGTCTATAAAAGGCCTCAGCAGCCTACAAGGTGCTGAGAAAGACAGGGGACAAACTCTGAATCCCACTCAGCATGAGGAGCAAACAGGATCCCAAACACAGCACAAGGCAGGAGTTCTGAGGCTGGCAGCACCCGGTGCCCAGAGCTCACCGCAGAGAGGATGACACCTCACTCTTGGTGGCAGCAGTCCAAGTGTCCTGGCTTCCAACAAGCTGCTGATGCGATGCAGAAGGCATCACTTGGCACAGCTGGAAAGGTGCCAAGCCTCCAGTGCAGCTCGGGGTGCTTAGGAAGTGGCAGGAGCCTCAGCTTCACACAGCAGGGCTTTAACTGGAGCCTGGTGCCACCACAGCACATAGGAAGCAACAGCAAGAGCTCAGAGATGGAGCTGATGAGAAGGAAAAGGGGAAGCAAGGGGACCTAGTTATGAAACAAACAGGAAATCTCAAGCTGTCTTTTCCTTCCACAAGCATATCACCACAGAGGTCATCCTGGAGCAGGAATCTCAAGATGTGGCTGCAGAGTACACTGCTCTGCAACTCCTGGTCAATAAGGCTTCCAGTCAGCTTTCACGTTACACACAGATCAGGTTTTGCATAACTACTCTGCACCTTCAGGATCACTGCTTGAACTTGCAGAAGCTATCAACAGTCAAGACAATTGCCAAGAGGTGCCTGGAGGTCCTACACACAAACCTGCTCTCCAGGCGGGACAGCAAAGGCACTGACTGGACTGACTCCAAGTGTGAATTTAACCACATCACGAAGTACAGGAGTTTTTCATGACAACCAGGACCGGTGAGTTCACAAAGCCCGAGTATCATCAGTCACACCTAGCATCCCTAGTGGGAGGTGAGCAATACATCCCCTACACATCCAGATCACATTCACCTGCACATGTCTGGAGCAGGGCACCTGAGCACTGGCATTCCACTGCACACAGTAGGGTTAGGAAAGAGAAGAGGGAAGGATCACAGGGCAAAACCCAGCTTTGCAGAACTGATGTGGTTATGTGTCCCTGCATACCTGAAAGGTTACAGGTATTCCTGCCTGTGATACTGCAAGAGCTGTACAGCTTCATCCTGCCCCTCCAGCCCAGTCCTGGGTCTTTTGAGACAGCAGAGAATCCTGTGCCAGAAAATTTTTCATGTGGTCAACTTCAGGGAAAGTTTTCTCAGCAAAATTAAGATAATTTGAAAAAACATCCCGAACTGTCACAAGAAACTGATGGTTTTTCTTTTATCCCTGTTCTTTTTACACCTTCTGAATGGTTTGACTTACCTATCTCCCAGACGATTATTTTATATACTTTTTTTTAAAAATTAATACAATTTTTAAAATTTTCACCTTTCATCAAAAGTACACAACTCCCCTTCTGAAGACTGTCTTTTAGGAATAGTCTCCCACCAGGAGTAGGGGAAAGGTATTGCAGTAAATCAACCAGCAACAGGTACCTGTCACAAAATGCGACCAAACTCAAAGACACATGCAACCACAGAAAACCTATTAACACAAATTGCAAATTGATTCCAGAGACCGACAGGCCCCTCCTCTTCTCTGCACAGGCACCTACTCACTGACTGAACTGCACGTTTGAGTGAAGTTCAGTGAACAACTGCAAAAAGAGGGATCTGCAAGATCAGACACAACAACAGAAATGGATGAAAAGAACCAACCACTACAGAAACAGGATCTACAAAATCTTTCAAAGATTTTATAGGACTGAGAAAGCAAGCTGTCTGAGGGGGAAATGCTCCGGTATGTGAGTACAGAGCACACTTATTACTAGGAGAGAAGTGCTGTCATCAGATCCACACTGTTCAAACAGGGACACAATTCAACATACCTCCACAAAAGGTTCCTCCTGGTCAGGTCTGGCATAGTAAAGAATTTGAATATTCAAAGGCATTTGTCTCTCTTTCATCATCTAGCAGTTTACTTTGCAGTACCAACTACTCTATCCCTGCTCTAGTGGCAAGAGTTCTCACCCAGAAGCATGACAAACTGCTACTGGCCATGGCATGCTGTGATAAAATGGCTTATATGCTTCTCTACAATTGCAGTTTCTGTTTCCCCGCAAGGGAGAGTGAAACTTCCACAGTCAACATGCCCAAATTTGGACTTTACTCAATAGAGATTTCCTGGCAGACCTACTTTACATTGGTAAAGACTGAATATATTAGAAATAAAACAGGCACACCTTTGGAAGCAGTTTCCAGCTATTTTTTTCCTCCCAATACATATTTAAATAAAACAATGAGAGAGAGACAAGCTCCTGGTGTGGCCAGACCTCTCCCACCTCTGTTTTTTGGATCACTGGCTTTCCTCCTTCATTTTGGTTTTATGAAAACAACATGCAAATAACTGAACAGTGAAATCTAGTGCAATTTATGACTGCACTCAGCTCTGAGAAAACAAGGCTATTTTTCCCCATCTTGCAGTTCACAAAGCACCAACTTTAAGAAACTACAAAAAATAAGCAGATCACCTGTTAAATCACTGTCAGGATATTTTCCACTTAGGGATTTATCGGTCTTTTTCATTTATCCCATATCCTTAGCAGAACAAGTGTTTGACCATTCAGAAATATAATTTTAAAAATGTGTGCAAGCTTATTTCCCTCAGAAACTAGGCTTTATATGCAGAATAAACAGACAGGTAACAAGCACATGCATGCCAAGTGGTTAAAACAGATTGCCAAAGACCCCACATGAAAAAGCCAAAGTCCAAGGATAAAACTTACCCATCTTAGAACCAACATTCAAACAGTATTGCTGCGTGCACCCAAGAAGCCAGGGTGTGGTACACTGCCACATAACAATCCATTTCAACCAGCACACAGGACTCTTGTGTTGATCTTTACATGCATATATACATTTTGAAGGTTTTATTTGCAGCATATAAACACAATAGGAATTTAGCAATGCCAACAAACATACATCTGTATAGCTTTGCAGAAGGCTGGCATCACATGATCAAAATTTTTTACACAGTTTCTGTCTGCACACCAGACAGCTCCCAATTGTTTATCCCCTCTTTCTAAGAAGAGAAGAAAGGCGGACTGAAGGAATACAAGTACACTTGTGAGACAGATAAAGCCTTGAGGAGACCTCTATGTGAAGCAGAAACTATTATAAAGAAACATCAGAAAAATCCTCTGAAGAACAAGTAGAAGATGCATTGTAGGGTGATAGATGCAGACAGACTGTTCTGGGCTTTAAAAGGCTTTGATATTCTGGGGTCACTGACAGCCAATAAAAAAATACACTAATACTGGTGGGACAAGAAATTTTTGCATTTCTGCCCCTTCTCACGTGACAGTGAACACTTGATATGCATATGCTTCATACAAAGGCAGAAAGCACTCACCTCCCAGCTTTTAGTAGTGGGCTCACTGAAGAAGTTGTCTATCATGTCAAGCTCCTCCTTTTCTACCACAACAAAACCTTGCTCTTTGGCATCTTTCCCATATATTTCTGGTGACCACTGAACAAAAAATGTGTACAAGTGATCCACCCTGTGAAGAGAAGAGGAGGAGACAACCATTGTTCAGTGGGCTACAAACACAACACTGACATGTAGTACAGAACTTTTGCTCAGTGACAAAGCAGGGATAATCACACAAAGAGGATACCAAAGTACCTCCACCCTCATGTACCATACAAGGCAACAGCTGCCCCCACCTGGCAGCCTGAAGCATTTGAAGGTTTCTCTGCTTTCACCTCCCAGAATATATTTTTCTCCTCCCTTTGCTATATGGACAGCCAAAGCATCATGGCATTGTGGCTTTGTCCAGTCCCACACGATTCATATCAAGAAGTCAAACAGATTGGTATTAGGTCATACTCACAAAAGCTAACTCCATAAAAACACTCACTTTAGTTATTTAGTTTGACCTCCAGGATAAAATAAGCCATGGGACCACCACATTTCAAGCTGCCCTTTGAAAGTTATAGAGGCTAATCACAAAACAATCTTCATTCTGTTAGCATTATGAAAACAAGTTGTTATGAACAGCTTTGCTAATGATATTGTACCAGCAGTGCATGCTATTCCACAAATGTACTCAGCTCTCATCACTGTCTTTAAAGAGATATTCCTTGACAACATTCATAACAAAACATGAAATAATTTCTGAATAAGGAATTTATGTAATATGTTAAAATAAACACATGCAATTTCAAACTGGATATATGATAATGAATCCACTATACAAGAAGTTGAATTGCCAGCAAAAAACTCAAACCCACAGTAAACAGGGCAGATGGAAAGATAGTAAGTGCTTGTGACATGGGATCTTTCTCCAGTTTTGCACTTGAAAGTTTTGTCCAGGAATTCTTTGAACAGTATAAAACATGAAAATCTTAAGATAAATTTAGACATTTTTGCCCCTGTATTTCAGGTCACTTGGATTTATATATGTGCACAAATAAATCTTAAAATACCAATTCAGCACTGTTGCAGTTTTTTCAGGGTCACTAGTATAATTCCAGAGATTTTTCCAATTAAGTCTACATTTTTAATTCTACACTCTTGCCAAAGAGGGATAAAGTCTAATGTTAGTTCTAACTGCATGAACTGACAGCTCTGAAGTTGTTGCCTGCTCATGACAGCTACACTAGTTCACAATCAAAATGAGATGTTTCACAGAATCAGAATGGTTTGTCTTGGAATGGAAGAAACCTTAAACATCATCCAGTTCCAATCCTCCTGCCATGGGCAGGGACACCTTCCACTAGGCCAGGCTGCTCCAAACCTCATCCAACCTGGCCTTGAGCACTTCCAGGGTCAGGGCATCTACAGCCTCTCTAGGAAACCTGTTCAGTCTCACCACCCTCACAGTAAAGAATTTCTTCTTAATAACTAATCTAAACTTACCCTCTTTCAGTTTAAAGGCATTTATCCTTGTTCTATCACTACAAGTCCTTGTAAGAAGTCCCTCTCCAGTTCTCTATGAGGCACCCTTTATGTACTAGGAGGCTGCTCTAAGGTCTCTTGGAGCCTTCCTTTCTTCAGGCTGAACAACCTCCACTCTTTCAGCCCATCTTCATAGGAGAGGTGCTCCAGCCCTCTGATTTGGATATCTGGAGGGGCTTGACTCACTTTTGCCTCCAGATATTTATATCCAATTCTCACTCCCCTCAAAAAGAATAAAGGATTTGCTTTGCTTCATCATGGAAATGTCCTCTTAATAAGGAAAGAGAAACAAATCAGCATTGCCATAGTTTTTTTTCTCACCTTTGCACATTCACAAATGCTTTTGTGGTGCATGGCTAGATGTTCTAGCAGAATTTAAATTTTCTTATCAAATAAGAACTGTACCTGTGAAACATGTTAAATATTTATAACCAAATACAGTTTTAGTACAATTATCCTAAATTTGTGAACACCCAACACTGGTTCCTGAGGCAGCAGCAGCTTCACTTCACAGAAACAAATAAGGTAGAAAATGCTGATACCAAAGTAAAAATTTTAGCTGCTGCTCATTCCTCCACAGAAACACAGACACAAAAGAGTTCAAGGTAGTACTGTGCAAACAATCAGTCTTTGGGATAGTTCTCACCAGTAATTGCCTGGAGAAAGCTAAAAGAGGGTCACACACCCACCACGAAGGGCTCCCCCTTTCTCTGTGAGAAGCCATGTGATTGCTTACAAGTTTGCACCGATCTAAAACCAGTGAATTATGGAAGGCACTTCTAAAAGCCATATTGTCTCATTTCAGTTAAGACCTTTTCTTCTTCTAACTGCACAGGTTGCCCACATCAATAAGTGTCACTCAGCATGCCCTGTTCCCTTCACCTGCTGACAGAGGCTTCAGAAAGACCACTATGATCCTTTCATTTCTTTGGTATCTAATGTGAGTTTTAACTGAAAGAGACATTTAACTTGAGCACTGTGTATTTTATGTGCAGCAGTCTTATTCTGGAAAGCTAACTACTTAATTCCAACAAATGTCTAAGAATGAACAATAAAACTAATGGTTGCTGCTGTCTGGCTAAAATAAATTCTAAAGAATATTCATGCAACTGGGTGGAGCAGAGCAGCATACTGTGACCTCAGAATCAGAGAACATATTTAGGTTGTAAGCCACCTCTGGAGATCATCTAGGCCAGTTCCTGTTTACAGCAGAGCTAGCTTCCAGGTTAGAGGAGGTTATACATTCTTGCCCTTTTGCAGTTGTGAAAATGTCCAGCAGTGATTCTACAACCTCTCCGTGCAACCTGTGCATTGTAAAAAAAAAAATTGTAACATTATGCTATGCTGGTATTTCCAAGGTACCAAATTGAAAAGAATTGGAGCCAATTCTCAAATTGAAAAACCACTGCTTGAGGAACTACCTCACAGCCAACTTGACAGCTGTGAGAAAATTTATCCCAGACCTCAATAGCTGTTTTGGTGATCATATGCTTATGCATGTGTCATGCACTAACAGAGAAATATCAATAAAACATTAAGTACTTGGAAAGAAATAGTTTTAAAAACCTGAAGTTAATCACTCCAGAAAGAAAATATTCAAAAAGTTCTCAGTACAACACAGCTCCTGGCCTAGAGAAAGGAATTAATTCAGAGGAATTCTATGACTTTGTTATTAATGTGCCTGACTAGATAATGATCCTTCACAAATCTTATGAGGGCTGAGGTATCATAAGCCTTCATATGCTTTTATCAACTTATATAGACTTCTGTGAGTCCTTGCTATAAGACATTAAGCTACAGTTACAAGCAGTTTTTCATAGGTTCGACATGTGTATCTTATTATGAGGAGACCAGTACTCTCCTTGTGGAAGGCTAATTCAAAAGTACTCAAAATCAAAGTTTTATACTATCTCTTCCATTAACCAGCGGATGGAAGAATTACCCTTCAGCACCAGGACCATCTTAATCATTGTCCTTTTATGCAAAGCCCTGTGTAAGTGCATGGAAGCATCATGTACGTATTGGCTCCAGACAGTTGTGCTACAAGTTCTCCCAGGTCTCAGTTTCAACCATATTAACTACAGGGTGTTACAAACAGGAGTGACAACCAAGCTATATCTTACTCTACAAAAGGAAACTCCACAGAAACAGTAACAAAAACCAAACCAAAACAAATCAATCAATAAGACAGGATGCTAAGGCTGAAAAAAGAGAAGCAGGGCTCAATTCCTCTTACTTTCCCTCCTTAAAAATTGTCCTGCTTTCAAGAAAGAAGCTTACAAAAAATGAGATATCCTCTCAGCAGTATGATCTCAGTGCAGTCTTTTATATCAACTTCAGTACAAATTATACATTCATAAACCAAACCTGTCTGCCAAATTTATACTATGGAAAATCAAAGAGATTTACTTCTTGACTGAGGAACTAGTCAATGCCATTGTATACAAACAAATAAATTCCGCATTACTATCTGTCCCAGTGCGAGGCATTTTCCTTTGCAAGACCTTGAGGAATTCTGTCACCTAATTACTGAGCTACTACTACTCAAAATCCACTAGGGTGGGAAATCTATCTACCATTTAAGCATAAAGCCACATACACATAGACTTACCCTCTAACACTGTAAGCTATATCCATTGAAAGACTTCCCAGCAAAAGAATCAAAAGCGTCCAAAAGCATGAGTGTCTCTCTGCTCAGCTGAACCTGTCAAGAGGCTGCCCTAGATGGGGTAATCTGTATATAAGGCAAGTCAAGATGCCCACCAACCCCTTTAGAAGCTAAGGCAAGCACAGCTGTGATCAAGCAGGCAGCACAAGGCAGTCCTGCAGTCACTGATTAACTCAGCCACACTGTGCAGGTCACAGGAGACATGGGCCAGGACACACTTGGCATCTGAGAGCCCATGCAAGAAGAGGCAACACCTGAAACAGTCACAAAAGACAAATGAGACTTAGTGACAACCTTTATAGAGATATCAGCCTAGAAGTCTTCTCTCTGTGTTAATAATGTTTCCAGAGACTTCCATTAAAACAAACAAAACAAATAAAAAACAACAGTAAATTAAATGCTAATTGCATTTTTCCCCCTAGGGCCACTTTCCTGCAGCCTCCAAGGCCAGGAAAGCAGCCTGCATACAGAAGAGCAGCTCAGCTGGGACTGGGGGGCTATGGGGTCCAGGCTGAAAATGGTGCCTTCTTCACAACTGATGACAGAAGCCGTTTTAACAGCAGACACTGAGAGACTATGGAGAAAATGTAATTAAAAGCAAATCAGTGGAAGGTATAACTTATGCTGCGATTACAGACACACAGACCAATTTCTTCACAGTCTCTCTGCAGATTTGGACTGTTTGTTTGGGTTTGGTTAGTGTTTTTTTGGTTTTGTTTTTGGGTTTTTTGGTTTGTTTTTGTTTGTTTGCTTTTGTGGTTTTTTGGTTGGTTGGTTTTTTGTTTTGGATTTTTTTTTTTAATTACTACAAAGCATTAAGATGTTGCACAAGCAACAGAAACTGCACTGGACAAAGTGTTTTATTTATGCTGTTCTGTGGCCAACAAGACGAGTGTGGTATTTTTTATATTTTCATACATGAACATAAATTACATTCCAAATAGTTTTAAACTTAGTAAATTATCTCATATATTGTATCTAAAATACATTGCAAATCTTTGCCACGTGACCTACTCAACACTACATGGCACTCAAGATACACCATTTATAATTATATACTATGCAATACTGATGCAAGAATATCCCCAGCAGGCAGGAAGCTGTTTTGCTTTGGGAAAGCATCCAAGAAGCTGGGAGAAAACACAGTCTCATTCAAGAGACAAAGACATGTCTTGCTTTAATACAAAGCAGAGGGTCTCACATTTAATTTCTGCTCCAAGTTCTACATGATCTCTCATGCAATTGTGTGGTGTTAAAACCGGCATGCAGGAATAGCATCAGAATGCCCCAATCTTATAAGCAATCATTCACCTCAAATTTTGATTAAGCTGTGAGCAGCAGCCCTGATATCAAAGATGTGGTCTGTCAGCCAGCATGGCCAAGTTGCTGCTGCAGCAGCAGCTCACTTCAGAAATTACTTTTTTCTCATTATGAAAACTGAAGTACAAACCAGTTGTCAACACCTCAGTTTATATACAGATTAGGTCCACTTGTTATTCCGAAAGTTCATGCTCATAAAAAGCAGAAAAGCCATTTTTCAGGTCTGTGGTATGAAGCTTGATAGATTTGCCTGTTGCACAGAGCAATGATTAGAGACAACCTCAGTTCAGCTCAGCAACTTTAATCAGTTAGATCCATTATCCCCAAAGGAATAACTGACCTTGTGTTATATTACACCATCACTCCAACTCCTTGAAGTATTTACCCACACTTCAACCTGGAATTTTCTGAATCTGCCCTTTTGCAATCCCTGTAGAGCCAAGGACTGGGATCAGCAGATAGTAAGCAAACCAAAAGCTATTCAGCTACACTCCCTATGGCAACATTCCAGCTGGATTAAACCTCTCCTCCTCTTCCAGGGAGAGTTCCAGGTCCAGCAACTTTGCTACAGACAATCAAAATACTCATTTCTAAACCACAAAAAACAATCACTTAAATCAACACACATTTTGATTAGAAATTAAAATAATTAAATTTTTAAAAATCACTAAAAGAAAAAAAAAGATTAATTGCATCTTAAAGAAACACCTCTCAGATGGATCACAAGCTCATCTTCTTCCTTCCTGGTATCAAATTCACCAAAATCATTGATTTCGGTTCATCAACAGACCAGAGAATTGCTCTAGTTGCCTTCTAGCAAGAGAAGGATCAGGGATTTGAGTCCTCACAGACACTGAAAATTCTTGGGGTGAGTTATGTGGCAAATCACAGACCCTTTGTTTTCTAATTTGCTGGTTTGCTTTTTGCCATAGTGCTGTTTATGCATAAATACACACCTGTGGAAACAGAAAACATTTATGTTCCTCAATTTTATTGTGAAGGGAATATTTTTTATGGGCCTGAAGGTAGAAATAGTCACACCTATTCAGTTATGAGTGTCTCCCTTTTCCCACATGATGCCCTTTGCTCATATGAAATTCCGAATTTTTAAACACTGACACCTAAGTGGATTCCTTGCCTCTCTAGCCACTGCTTCCCTTTACTTCTTTCCCTCGCTTCCTAGACTACAGCTGAAACCCAGACCATCCCCAGTTCTTTTACCACGTTAGCTGCACATATATTCCTCTTTACATATTTAAGTGGCACCTGAACCCTTCCTTCCCACTGGGAACATTTCTTTTTGTCTGGCATGCAATGAAATGAGGGCAGCCCTCTCCTCATCTCAGCATCCCTGCTGCATTTCACACCTTGGATCATGGACGGAATGTCAGAGTCAACTCTAGAAAGCACTATACATTTTAAAAATGACAAGACAATCACATTTCTGTGCTAAAAGGACTGCAGCTTACCTCTCCCGAGGAACAGCAAACCAGTACTCTGGTTGCTTTATCTTTTTACTGTACTGCTGAGACATGGTGGTGTTCTGAGACACAAAGGACTTTCTCATGGGCTTGCCCACTTTAATACACAGAAACATTGGAGGAGTCTTGCTCTTCTCCTCTTTCGAAGGAAGTATATCTGAATGAGACACAAAAGAAACAGGCTGCTTATAGGAAAGTACAAATACTGTGGTTGATGAAACACTGTAACAAAGATTAACAATCTTGTATAAAGGAATATTCAGAGGCACCATCCACAGAATTACACCTGACTTCAATAGCACAACTGGTTTAATAATCCACATTCATCTTAAACTGTGGCCATTTTTTTCCATTCTGTCACAGCCTGCACATTCTATGTACAGAACAGCCCTGCAAAGCAAATAAGCAAGGTCATCAGGCTGGGTGCTGCTGCAACATGAAGCATGCAAGTAAGGGGACAGTGTCTGACTGGGTCCAGGAAACCCATCCAGCTGAGGGGTAATCCTTTATACACAGACACAGTTCCTCAACTGTGATGGTCAGACAGCCATGCAAGCACATTTTGTCTGCACAAGGCAGGACCAAGCCTAAGAGCAGTTTAAGCTCCTTAAATTGCTAGTGTGACAAAAAAAAATATGCTTATTAACCTCTAGCCTCAATCACACTGAAGTTGCCTTCTTCTATTCAGGAATATGCATACAGCCAAATATAGTCAGCAAGATACAAACCCTTCCAAAAGAAAGGAAAAAAATATTCAAAGAACAACTGCTTTTAAAATAAAGACTTCCACTCTAATCACTTCACCTCACCCCCCAACTTGATATGGATCAAGGGTATGTCCAGTAGCTCATTAAATTACTCAGAGGAGCATCAATGCTCCAAGGACAGACCAGTGCTTAGATGCACCTGGCTGCAGTAGAAATGGTAATATGTGTGCACACTGTGTGAACAGAGATTTCATTTTGTTATATGCTTTCCAGTAACAGCCTGAATTTTATCTGTGATAACACAAATGAACAATCAGAAAAAAAGATCAGTCAGTAGGACTCTGCACATATTCCTATTTATCACTTCCTTAAGGGTCTCCATAGCATGGAAGACACTGGACATACACAAATAGTGTCCAGAATACTTTGATATCCCACCTTACAGCAACGTGCTACTACTTTGGATACTATCAAAAATACACTGACAGGTTTCAACGAGGCAACAGAGGTTCCCAATATGGACTGACAATTTGTAGGCTATGAAGTGTCCCTGTCAATACTGAAACCAGATGATATTTCACTTCCCTTCTTAAAGCCAGCAAACAGAGGTAAAGATTATATAAACAGTGATCACTGAATATGGAAAGAACACGCAAGTTACTTACCAAACTAGAAGCTTAGAGAATTTGAAGATAGTAGATAATATAAAAATGAAATATACAAGAGTAAAAAAGAGACCAGGTATTATCCAAAGAGGAAATTTAGAGCAGAGAACTGATGCCTAAAACCAGAAAGCTTAAGAATATGTGAGAAAATTACTTTAGTGACTCCTAACACCACTTAGTATGTGATCAAGAAAGCTTATAATTCTAAAACTCTAAAGATCTACAAAATACACACCAAACCTTTAGCCATCAATACAATCAATTGAAAGGTTGCCATCATATGCTGTCCAAGTCTCAGAGGAAACAAGGATCACCAGAGACCTACCTTCAATTGGCACTTGAATTTTCTGCAGCAGCCACAGTCTGATTTCTGACTGATTGTCTAACTGTGTTTCTTGACAGGTCTTGTCTATAGCTGGTACTAAGGAAGAGTCCATAGACTCTTTCAGATTCTTTTCGTCTGCTGCTGCTGCTGAGCTGACTTCTAGTGAAAGTGCTTTCCTTTCAACACAGCAGGAATCAAGCTCCATAATTTTAACTGTATGGACTTCATTAGCTTGGGACTTTGAACAGCTAAGTGTAAGGTCTATGCCAATTTCTTTATTGTTTTCACCTTTCTGGATTTCAGCCTTGTGTAAGTCTTCAGATGACTGAGACCCATTCCCATCTTTACTGAGGTAAAATTCAATAAGTTTATCTTTCTCTAGCTCTTTCTTAGTGTCCAATGGAGTCTCCACCTTACCTAGTGGGGAACTGACACACTTGTGTACTTCCGGAATAACATCTTGCTTTTCACACAGTTCTAAGTCTAAGTCATCTTTAGGTTCAACACTGTCCTTTTTTTCCAACGAATCAACAGTCAAGTCCTCCTGGACTTCTGTAGTAGGTTTGGTTACCTGCTGCTTAGTTCTCCCCAAATCCCTGGAGTCTGCCAGCAAGCCTTCCATTACTGATATTTTCCCATCCAACCCTCTATCCATAAGAGATGATGTCTTTTCCAGTGCAATGGAGTCATCTTCTCCTTCTCCTAAAAGCGATTTTTCTTTGGCTTTAATATCTGAAGCATTTTTTTCCCTGGAAGAGTCCTTGGCACATGGATCTGCAGCAAACTTTTCCAAATGTTCAGTGGTAGTGATGTTGTTGGGAAACTCCACAGACTTTGATTTGATTGAGTCCGTACTCTCAGATGACTGAAGAACTTCAAAATCAGCAGACTTTTCTTTATCTGAAGATTTTATCTGTTTGGAGACCAGAGCAGTGGATGGATCTCCATTCTGTTGCCGCTTTTCCTTACTAAGGGATTTGAATTTGCTGAAAGGGTTGATATCTTTCTCAGAGGATAGGTCTTCCCATTCTCCTGGCCTGTACAGAGGACAAAGATCCTTTGGTATGTCACTGTCAGGGGAAATGATGGATGTACATAGGATGTTAAAAGCAAAACAGAAACAGAAAAGAAAACCAACTGAAAGGAAAAACTAAATATTAAACCAACTTAAACTGTGAAAGTCAATGAAAAATTGTTTTCTCCAAAATAAACATATAATATTGAAAATAAGCGACTTTAAAGAAAATGGAGAAAAACACTGAGAGGATAGTACCAAAATAAAATGAGTAAACCACATGACAGAATATGCCACATGGGTGAAGAAATGGTATACATGTAATAACAGTGTGCAACTCATCAGAAGGTCACTAACAGAAAACCACAGGACATGTATTTATCTGCTGGAATTTCCTGCAAGTCATATATTAATACTGTAATTTCCCACACCTGACAATGAGTCAACCTCTACAATCATCCATGCTTCCCTAGTCAGTACAAACAATTTTTGAGAAAAAGCAAATCAGAAATAAGCCATATCCTGTTTGAACATGTTACTGCAAAACAGTAACAGACAACAGAGTTCATGTTTTTTCCTTTTAGCTATCCCCATTACTCAAAGGTACTGTTTGAATGCAGGTTTCCCCAAACATCTCCTTTTAAAAAGCAGGACAATCACAAAACATTTTAAAATGGACAATTCAGAAAGCACGTATCATCATAAAACTCGAGCTCTTCATTACTGCTGAGAAGTCTGAAGTGAATGAGAATACAAGATCCTTATCACTTAAAGGTTACTAAGAATTTACTAAACACTCTAGTAACGAGTGTAACAAGTATCTGGAAAGTTTTTCTTGAAATGAGAAAATGGAGGGAAGTTGATGAATTCCACTGATCAAACAGGTAATTCCCATAAGAACAAAACCTTGCTTAGAACAAATATATAAGCACTGCCTAGTGTACACATAAAAGAAAGTAGCTCACCCTACACAGTCTATTATGTATTATAGATTATAACTATCGACGCATTTCTGGTTTTGAAATAGAAGCATTCCACAGGTTAGTATTTCTGTAAGTCCTAAACACGGCAGTCAAAGTCCTATTATCTTCAAAAGTTTTAAATAGTCCTTTCAGACTAATCTTGGTAACACAAAATGCTCCAAATCTAACTCTCTTCACTTCCACTGAAATAGCCCTAGAGATAGGTCAGTGCAAGGGCCCAACCATGGCACACCAACAATGCTTTTATTAATTACTGGTTTGTGCTGGTCTCCTTTGCACACTGGTTCTCATTTTCACAACCCATTGGTCTGTAATGACACTTTAGTGTTCTAAAACGAAAGTGGAAGAATAGCACAAGTGAATCATTCCTTTGCTGGCACTTTCCTCCCCTGTTTCTCACTCTGCTGCATTAAAACTCTTCCCCTTCATTCCACCCTCCCCTGCTCCTCTTCAATGACCCTGAAAATCTACAAACATAAATTCAGCAAAGAACACTCCTTACGATGGCAATGCATCTTTAATCTTCATGTGAGAGATGTCATTGTAGAGAGCTATTGAGACAACCTCCTCCATGGGGCAGATGAGCCCATATTCTTCACAGCCATTCTCAATTACCAGAGGATCAGACTTATGTGGGTCAAACATTATATTGTTTGGAGTTACGATCATGACTCCTCCAACTACCCCCTAAAACAGGAAAAGAAAGAGTTAGCACATCACATATAATGCACTTATTTGGTATTGGATTTTAGGTAACTATCTTAAAAAGCAAATCCTCTTTCCTACCTATTATGTAATGCAATGTTCGCTAACAAAACATTTTTGTTTCCAATTGCATCAAGTCAGACATTTTAAGGAAAGCAAAAGAAAAAATTTCTTAGTAACATCCAAGCTCTTGGCTGGTAAGAAAGAACATCTCAATTATTCAGCTTTCAGTGCTGACTACTACAAGCTAAAAATGTGATTGTTAATCAATCTCAGACAAAATGGTTTAGTGGATTTTATTTTTTTTAAAAAGGAATGTCACATTTTATTCTAAACACAGCCACCTTCATTTGAAAAATGACTCAACACGCAACCAGCACACCTGAACGCAGTCTTACTCATGGAAATGTCCATGTTACTATTATAAGGTCCCCTTGATCTACTCTCCCAGAGGTACATGCAAAAAGTTTCTTTATACAGGGATCTGATATGAGAGCTTCCCCCCAAACTAGAAGCAGCTTCTACCACTGATCCAAGCATATTTTGCACCACTGTGGAGGATGCATTTAATTCTTCAAAACATGCCCTAGCCATGGATTTGATAAGAGGCTAAATCAGCCACTAGTCACCATCAGCTCAAGGCAACTGGCCATTTTTCAAGACTTACAAAGGAGATTTCCAATGTCTTACTCCTGCACCCTCTCCTCCAGGTGAGTTACAAAATTCACCAGACCAACACAGAAGCTGCGTGTAAATCATGGTATCTGACAAATAAGAGCCACAGATCAAATGGAACGACCCACATTGCAGATACTATTAATTATCCAAGGTCATCTGCAAGGTAAGCCAAGGAAGGCTCACAAATAGGCAGATAAAAGATCACAAGCTTGGTTTGATTGGGTTTTTTTTTAAATTAGTAAGCTGTCCAGCTGATGCCTTGGCACTGGGCAAGTGAGTACCTGAATGCCTGCTGCTTTGTGAGGCAAAGCTTTTACCTATTTCCCATTTGCTTCTCCTGTATAACTCAATTCACAAGCCTGGTTTGTGTTTGGATCAAAGAATCAAAGCCAAGTGCAGAGGTTTCTCCCACAGGCATATAAGTCTGTTTAGCCAGAAGAGCAATTCATCAATAGGTCATACTTCCCACCCAGTCATTGTGAGAAGCAAGGCAACAAGCGATTTTAGCTACACTGAGCAAAGTCATCACATTTTTGATTGTTCTGACTGCAAATCACTTTTTCAGTCCTGCAGCCATAAAATTGGTGACCCGTATCCTCTGCACCTAACAGTCATCACACACAAAGTGACAGTATTGCCCAAATTTACATGTGAGACATGTAGTTCTCTATTACTTTCTATAAAATATCAGACTGCAAAACTGCAGAGTGGTTAAGTACAGTCTACATCTACTCAATGCAAAAAAAGAAGCCAGAAACTGTAGGTGTAAACACATCCATCTTAGTCAGAACTAAGGGAAAAATAGGCTGAAATGACAATGATTAGCATCTCCAGTGTTATCAATTCCAGAGAACTTGAAAACCCAAACATGCAGACATCTAACTGAAACCAGAGTCAACAAGAGGAGATATAGCAAAACAGGCAGGTCAAAAAGACAATGTCTTGCAACCTTGAGAAGAAAAGAGGGATAAAATACTACCCAAGCTTTGTGCCTTCACATCTGAAACAGCTGCTGTTATTTAGGGTTGTAGTCCTGCTTGGTACATGTATATTGTAAGAATGCTTACAAAAAAACAGAAAGAAAAGGTTGTATAATGTAATATTTATCTTTTTATTATGGCTTGCATGACATTCAGCAGCAACGTGGACATATTTGGAAACACTGCTCTGGAAATAGTTAAAATTTATCATCAAGCCATAAGTGAAATAGATTGGCGTGTACTCATTTTATAAAGCTGTTGCACAATTTGGTGGAACTGGACAACTAATCCTGACATGTCATAACTCTAAAGTGCAGTTTTCTCTCTGTATCTAGCAACACACTCTTACACAGATAATTCTGGAAATACATGGTAATGGAATGATGATGGGTAGAAGAGTTATTGTTTCATAAATGAATTATCATAACAAATTAAACAACTGAAAGAACAAAATTAAACAGCATATTATCACAGTACCAATAAACACAGCAGTAATAGATAGAGGTTATATAACATCTACATTCTTTAAAATCACAGAGCCCACTTGACTCCCCCACTATTCATCTCTCACTTATCTAAAAGGATTTTGCTTTTAAAGAATCTCAAACAATGCCCCAAAATCGGGTTCCACCTACCTTACCATCTGTGAAGTAACGACAATTCATTTTTAAAAATTTGACAACCACAGGCTCATCCTCTTCTGAAGTAGAGGACAGGACTCTCTCAACTGGTTTGAAAGCCCTTCTTGCCAAATCAGCATCCTTGGAAAAGAAAAAGTTCTCAGAATCATACACTTGTAGATTTTGGAAAACTAAAAGGCCAGGTTGAAACAAGTATTTTCCTTCTGTTTAAGGAAGAAAAGTGGTGGTCATGTACATATGTTCACTTCCCACAGTATCCTGTAACATTACAAAAAAACTCCTTACAAATAACATGTAAGAAATTAAAAAGTACCAAGGCAAGTCAGCTCACCAAAATTCAATGATGCACTCTCATTAAGAGGGGGCGTGCTCTGCCACATCACCTGCACTGAAGACCTTTGCTCACAGAACACTGGTGTGATTCCCCATGCAGGTGGCACAGAGGCATAATGCTAAGGTTAAACACAATGATTCACTCCAAGCTTTCTCCACTTTCCTTTTCATTACTTATAGATTTGAAATGAGTTAATTACTTATACATCAGCAGATTTTAAAAATTTAAAGATGCAGCTAAACTGCCTAAAACTACTACCTAAAAATCATCATGGCTGATAACCCTTCTAAAGAAAATGAAGTACCAGCTATGGGAAGGTCTTTCATAAAGATTAAATCCCACAGTCTTGTCTAAAGACAAATCTATACATAGGTACCAGCGTAGTATGTTTAACTTGAAAGAAACTGACTGCTCAACACTAAACTCACGGGCTCCCTGTTCAAGGATCCCAACGTAGGATTCAAGGCTCCGGACTGCAGAGCAACACAAAAATCTCCAGTATGAAACACTAAAGAATTTCTCATATTTAACTTTCTAGTCTTTTAAAAAAATTAATTATACACTAGACTATTTTCAGTTGTTTCAATAGACTGTGGGTCCAACTGAACTTGTAACGGATTTCTACGCTCAGAGAGAGTTCCCTTAATTTGGAATATTTTTAAAGATACAGTAAATTCTCTAGTACAGCATATTAATTTTACAGAATACCACTACACACAAGGTCTGTAACCTTAAAGAACTGCTATTTACACAGCCTCAAACCTCAGCTTCAGAAGCAGAAAATATTTTGAGAGTTTAAGACCGGTGAACCCATGTTTAACTTACAGGGAGTTTATCATATTCAGCATCTGATGATGAAGGAGAAACAGGAGCACCAGGACTAGAAGACGACAGCCTTGCAGCACTTGTTTCTGGCACAAAGAGAATCTAGATACAAACACATTTCAAAACAGTATAGCACAAGCTTTAAAAGGTCATTCAATATAAATACTATGTTCTACTAGAAAAACAACACAATATTGATCACTCATGACTGCAATGCACTCCTTAACAACTTATTCTGGAGTCCTTCATAGGTGGTGATAATGGGGCATGTGCAGGTCTAATTACAGGATCTAGCTCTACGTTTTGGTTTGCAGTACAGGCAAGAAAATAAAACACTTTCCACAGACTGAGAATCCCCTTTTTCACCCTCCGAATTTGCAATCCAAGGTTGTCTTTCAACTACTGCAACTAGAAAACAAGTAACTGCAAAATTACTATTAATAACCATTAACTGTAACAACAAATTGTGGTCTAAAGCAAAGGTCATTGCTGAAAAAGAGGGATTTGTAGTGCTAGAAGTTTTTAACCACATTCACTACAGGCTGTCAGTTTCCAGAAACACACCTGCATATCCAAATCTAAGAAAACATTCTTTATATAAAGCAGCACTTAATCATGTACTACATTTGTAAGAAAAAACACCAAAGGTACAGTACTAATGTAAGTGTATATAAAAATGCAATGCTTTCTTTGAATTTGCACGTTCCCTCACAGTGAACACTGTAGATTTTTAGTAGAGCAGAATTTTTACTAGAATTGCAGTACACCACTGTACCTCCACCCCAAATAAAAACAGTCATTTGCTCCAAATGTTATAACAAAGAAAGATACTTCTAAAGTTAATTTTAAAAAATATGCTCACGGTTTAAACTAAAAATGTTCAGAAAAATGAAATTATTTTCCTTATCCCAGCTTTTGTCTGCTGGGTATTCTTAGACAAATCACACCATCTCTGTGCAGCAGTTTCCCTGTCTGCAAATCAGAACACTTCAATCTCTTCATGTCTGTGAAGCAGAAGTAGACATCTGCTCTTTGTGACCCTAGGTGTAACTCTCCTAAAACCAGGCACTCTCCATTTATTTCTCATCTTACAGGAAACTGACTCATTCCAAACACAATGGCAAAAAGCCATTTCAATTACTGTATCTAACTCTTTAATTTTTTAATGCATTATATATTGCATTTGCTAAGACTTGCCAAGAATTCAACTCCCTTGCAACAGCTATATTGCCTTCTTGAGCTTGAGTCATCTTTAAGCTTTAGTGACAGCACATAAATAACAAGACAGATATGGCAATTACAAAGCTCCTCCCTCGCCCTACTATACCTAATGTTCTACTGAGTTTCACTTTGAGGGAGGGCTTTAAATTATTGTTCATTATCTTGTATACAAGTATCTAAAAGATAGATAGAAGTAGCAAAAAGATTTTAAATACATGGCAAATAATCATGTTTCAGGTATTAAAAAGAACCCCAAATAAATAAAAGATTTACCTGGCCTGGCACAATTGTCTGTGTGAAAAGCTTATTGAGCTCCACAAGCTTATTTGGGGTGATGTTAAACTTTAATGCTATGCTGTTTATGGTGTCCTGATTTCCAGCCTGAAAAAAAGAGGTGAAGCTTAAGATACCATAATGAAAACAATCAGTACACCAGCTGAAGTAAATCCACCTAACAGACTGTTTGCAGGGAATACACTTGACGACCCCAACACACCCTCTCCTCTACTTAATAGCTTAAGCAATAAACCAGTGTAAAAAACAAAACCCCAAAAAAGCCCAAAACTATTTTTCTCATACCATGCACTAGATAAAATGCAGAGGTGTTACAGATGTCCCTCTCCTTTTCTCTTAAAACTTTAAAGCAGCACCACTTTATTTAGAACCGGTCTGGCAAGGGGGGATGGTCAAACACTGCAAAGTTCACTACACCTCTGGCAGTCACAGCACACTAGGCATTTATGCTGTTCCCAGCTGGGACACCCGCCTTCCACAGTAGCTCTGAATGAGAGAGTGAAGTGCAGCCCCTGTTTAGGAACCTGACAGCTCACACAGACTTTCGGGGCAGAGCTAGTCCTTTGAGCTGCCACAGCAGCATGCTGCTGCCCTGATCCACCCTGGCCAAAGAAATTTCATCATCTTGAGACCAAGCACAGACCAACCACTTGACGACCTCAGCAACACTGTGGAATGCAAGTATTTTTCCGAGTAACAAAACAATTGCTCTACTAGGGAGCCATAATTCGGAAGTAAAAATAGAATTGGTAGCTGCAAAAAAAGGCATAGGACCTGGGTGAACAGAGATTGAGGACATCAGCCTAGCTCTCCCCACACGACAATATTTGGAGCAACCCCTATTGAGACATGCATAAACTGTGAAATTATTCACTAAGTGCTTTCAGTCTGGTGCCACTGCCTCACTCTCAACCTCAGTAATTTCACTTTCTAAAAGCAGACATGAACACACCAAATACAAGATATACTTACAGTATATTCTATGGTACCATGGGGTTTCTGAGAAACCATTTTCTTCTCTTTCTTTTCATTGGTTTTGTTTTGATTATCATCTAAAGAGCAAAAAAGATTCAAGTAATTGAAAATATTTGCCTCAGCATATTTTGAAAGAGACCTACAGGATGTATAAATAGCAGCTGTGAACAGGAACAAGAGGATACATTAAAAATACCTAGAAGGCCTTAAAATTGCAATGTAAGGCAAGCAAAACTTCATCAAGTACAGAAGATTTAGCAACCATTGGGGAACTCTGCAAGAGTAACATACACCATATAAATACAGAACTGCTCCTATGTTTTCCTCTGTGATTCCTACACAATTTAGCTCTTGGGTACAAGTGTTTTGTACCAGCAGATGAACGGACACACTGCCACTGCCTTGGTACAACCACAACAAATACCGGTTAATCACTGCTTCACCACAACTACATTATATTTAAATATTATTTTTAACTCTGAAGGTAAAAACATGCCAAGAGTCCTGCAAAACATGCATGTATACAGTAAAGCATAAGAAAGCACAAAGCTCATGCAGAGGATGTTTCCTATCAGCTGTAGTACACAAAACTCACTGCTGTTGCAGAAACCCTTGCAGGACCCAAAAGGCACTCATGAGCTCTCAGCAGCATAAGCAAGGCAGAGATTTCCAATTCTTAGTAGAGCAGTGGGTGAGCGGAGCCATGATCAGAGAGAACGCCAGCTGCCCAGCCAGCCCCAGCGAGTTCACCTTCCGCAGTCAGCCCCAGCCCCGCATACCTGGGGGAGGCGAGGGCAGCATGCAGCCCCAGCTCCAAGAGTGGGGATGGGGCGCAGTGAGGCAATTCATGGCTGCCCCACTTGCCCAGCCTGATTGTCCCCAAACCCTTGAAAAGATCCGCTGCCTCCGGCAGGGTCCTGCAGCCCAGATGAGATGGGGAGAGATGAGAAGACAAGGCAAGGCTGGGCCTAGCAAAACCTGCAGCCAGAATCAAGAGCCCAGAGATGATGTCCTCCTGAGAGGACCAATACTGCAGTACAAGCTGGTAGCCCTGGAAGATCGGGAGGGAAAGGACAGGGAATGGCAGCGCAGGCTTCTGACTTGCATTCAGGCTTTGCTGCAACCTTTGCTATTTCCAGAGAGCAAGCGGCAGATAGTAAAAAGAAGGGTGAGGACTAGCCTGCCCCACTGTAATGTACACAAGAAACAAGGAGGGGCCTAGAATCATGCTGCACCTGATCCTCCTGCTGGCCCATGTCTGCAGCAAGATTCATGCTGTGGTGCTGCCGCAGTGTCTCCCAGAGGCTACACAGTCAGGGACCATCTCCTTCAGTCAGAAGAGACTATCAAGAGCCCTGAACATACATGTAGGTGTTCCTGCCAGCATACCCCAGTCCCCACCAGCCAGGGATGTAGTTTTGAGAAGTGGACTGGTTAGGGATACAGTAGATAACAAGGCAACTGAGGCAGAAAGCATGTAGAAACTAAAAACACACCATCTGTGGATAGTACACATGGCATGAAGGCAGAGATAGGAAGAGAAAGATCAGGAGGATGCTGACCTGACAGCATCACTCAAGCATATCAGATATTTCATCTCCAAGACTGGAGACCCACAGTGAAACCTTTTTAATTAGCATTCTTGCTGCCTTTTTCTGACCATCTGTATTTTCACCAGTGTCGTACCACCTTACTGCGATTAAAATCAAAGCAGCCTATGGTGAAGGATGGAAAAATAGGTAATGACAACATTAGCAGGACACAGTATAAAACTATGAGAAACACTATGACAATATGACAGATCAAAACAGTGACAAATACTGGATGTTTTCATTAACCATTATCCACATACAACTGTCCATATGGCACAATCCTGCCTGAAGCAGCTCACCCAACTAACAATGAGTGAGTTCACACTATTTTGTGCTAATAGGAGGTATCACTTCAGTTACTCCAGGATAACTATAATGACATGTCACACCCATGCAGGCAAACTACCCGAACTGTTTGCAACCTATCACTGAAGAAAGACAAGAAAGGTTTATAGGCAGCCTTCATCTTCTAGTAAATTATTTGACCTAGCTGGAAAAAGTAAACAAGTTTTCAGATATTTTAACTCTTACTTATGTCTGAAATGTACACAGGGTAGGAAACAGTTAAGATCAACTATTTCACACTAATTAGACGTGCACTAGTATGACCTTGGAGGTGTGGAAATAAAAATAAAGTAGCCCAGTGAGATGTAGGAAGAGATTTTTTACCTGTTGAATGTGAAAAATTTCAAGTCTGGGTGTGGATGAAAGAAATAACAATACGCAATAAAACCAGTTTCTCTGAAGAGCTTATGATATTTGCTATTAGCTTAATATTTTTTGTTCCAAAGCTTTGTCTTTGGAAATGGTGACTGAGAACTGACCATGACAGCAACCATAGAACATAAAAAATACTACCCAGTGAAAAGTTATAACCCAAAATACTGTGTTCAGAGGAGACATACAATACACTCTAGTTCTTGGCTGACAGGAATGAGTCTGTTTGCTTAGTAGGGTCCTAAACTCATGCACGGTGCAATACAGAAGAGTCAACTAAATTTGCACACAGAAGTTTAAAACCCTAAACCACATAGAGAAGAAAAAGTCTGAAAGACAAGCTGAGCTTAGACTAAACATAATACAGTCCTCCTTTTGCCAATAAATGCAAATAAATCCTAAATAAGCTGGACAATTAGACACTTGCTTTTTTTTCACATGCATATGCTTGCACATATGTTGTATAGCCTGTTCAGCTACAGGCTAAAAGAAGCAGTCACAGTCTGTGAACGTACTTGTCTTCTGAAACCAAAATCTTGCACTTTGTGTTTGGATACTTTTTTTCTTCTACCCCTGCTCCCTTTTTTTTTCCCTACCCCAACAACAAGGGATTCTGTACACTGTTCTTACCCTAAGCCTAACTACTAGACAGGCTTGGGCAATTCAAAATCACATTACATCACTTTGAATAGTGCAAAGTTTTAACTAGTCGTCTGGTTTTAATTGTGCATATAAAGATTTAAAATCATGAATAAAAAAATTCAGACCTTCAGAATAAAAAATTGCAATGAATCCATTAAATCTGACAGGTACTGCTAAACCCACATACTGTACATGTAGTGAAGCCAAGGTCACAAGTGGTGCTCTGCATGAATGGTTTAAAGCAGAGTGGGTGGGAAGCCTGGCAAAGCACACCACAATATACTATCTCTCCAATTCCCTTTTCCTCTCTCATTTCTCCTCGGGAAGCCAAACATTTCTTGATATGATGTGAAGGCAGCCAGCCCTAGTAGTATTCCCAAAGGTACCCAGAACATATGCAGGCACGATGGAGTCCCTCAGAAACCACAAATCTTTCAGGCAGAACTAGATGAGAGCTCCACAGGCTTTAAAACAACTGACACTGGTTACTTTTTGAACACTTGCTTAGTAGTGAAATGACTCACGGTTCTGCTTCCTAAGTTTTTTTGCACTGCAGGTACACTGGAGATGGGATTGCACAACCATGAGAAACTGCAAGATGTTAATGCTAATTTGATCACTCTGCATTTTTTAGGAAAAGGGTAGAGTGGGTGGACTGAACCTCTCTGTGGTTTCAGGAAACATGTAAAATAAGAATTATGTAAAAATAGTAAAATAATGAGCTGAGAGAAGAAGAATGCCAAGAGAGAATAAGCAAGAAAATACAGGCTTACTGAAAACAGTCAGGTCTAGAATGGCAATTTTTCTTCCCTCAATGATATAGCTGTATTTCAGTTTCCTAGCAAACTCTTCACATGTCATTTAGCAGTGCTACAGGAAACCTTACAAAAACCAGCTACTTAGGAGAAACTTGAAAAGCAACTATTGAAGGTGCATGATAAAGAGGTCAATCCGTTTATCATCCAAAAGACCTTGACGCATGGTAGGAGACTTACAGCTCTGCAACTGTGTAAATAGTTCTGTAAGTAAACAGAATAGGTCAAGGAGCATCAGCAGGACTGCCCACAATGACGTAAGATACCATCACCACCAGTGTTAGACACTAACCTGCTGCTAGCCAAAATCAGTGCAAGGTTTTTCAGTGACAGCTGAACACACCTGACAGGTCCTGAGCCACCAGTCAGCCTGATGTCTGGTAGCCCAGCAGGAATGCTGAAGTAAACAAGGGGCCAAAGGACTGACCACTTCCCACACCTGGCAAATAAACTCAGTAGCCTGTGAGGACAGATGCAATGGCATACTTAGTGCAAAAGTCCATTTTACTCATTAATCTCTGTCTTACCAAAGACTTAAACTACATGTAAATAAGATAAATCTTTCCCCTGGCTGGCCCCCCGGGCTTCTAAAAATCATAGATTTCCCAGAGCAGAGTAACAGCATTCCCTTCAAGACCCCCACTCCAGTCCTATGCCAACAAACCCCATGTGCTACATTAAAAGCAGTGCTTCTATGATGTGCTACACAAAGTAGCGCTTCCCTTCTTGTACTTTATACTTAATTTCATTGAGCATCGTAATTACTGTTATTTTAAGGATGAACAAATAAACAATCATTATTCTCCTTCTGCATGCCATTTATGACATCAGAGATTTCCAACCTATTTTCTTAGTTCTTAGTTACTTCAATTTTCAGGCCAATACTGGCATACTTTAGATTCTTTCCAATTTCTCTGATCACACAGGCTGTCCTTCTTGCTAGCTTTTCTTCTCCTACTAAATCCTTTTTGAGATGGATGAAGTAAACCAAACACAGATTTTAAGGTATGGAAAAAATACTGATTTGTGTTAGTGACATCATGAGGGTTTCGGTCATTTTTCCACACCACACAGCAGTTGTACTTTTCCACACCACGCAGTACATCACTGCTGTTAAGACATTCGAGTCCTACATCTCTATGACAGATTTGTTACAAGTAGTAAAACTGTATTATTTAAGTCTACCCAAGCACCAGCACAGAGGAGTAAAAATCTGCAGGTAGATTAAAAGAATCTGAAATGCAATAAATTCAGGGGAGAAGAGTTATTACTCAGTAATCCAATCAGAGAACTGATAAGAAATTAAACAAGGCTTCCTGGGGTAGTTCCCTTATCAGTGAATGAGGCCTGATACCAGTTATGTTGACAGAATAAGTATCACTCAAGTCATTCTGGAGAAACACAGAAATCTCAAGAATATGAAGGTCTTGCTTGACCTTCATAGAGGGGGAAGACAAATCAGTCTATCTGAACATTTTTTCCATTTCTACTTTCTACAGTGACTTTTTGATAACTTTCAGCAAATTTTTTATGTGCAGACTTGTTAATAGGATGATTTAATTGTGACTTAAAGCACATTTCTGATTCTTCGCATGACTCTCAATGTGAATGGAAGAGCATTCACATTACAATTATTAGCTTTAAATAAAAAGTCTTTCTTTCTGCTCCTGTCAAGTGTGGGTGAATCCCACCACCACAGGTGCCAGATTCCTGTTTTGGCACAACTTCTACCCCCTCTGACATTTCAGCAGTTCCCAGAGGTTGCAGCAGCCTCTGAGACAGACACTGTCCCAACCCAACTCTCTCCTTTGCCCAGCTGAGGGCGTATCCATAAAAACGGGGTTTTTTGGCCATCAGACCTAGCTCCCTGTTGAAAAGTAGCAAGTTAGACAGAGTAACACCCTACTCAGATTTAGGTAGCGTACTACTACCATATTAAAAGAAAAAAAAAATTCCTATACCTTCTCATCAACTCAGGTGTCTGTTTTTGTTAATGCTTCCAAGTTTCCCCAGTCTCCTGACAAGCCCTCACCTTTATTTCTGCATATTTTACTCTACTGAATCATTTGGCTTCCTCCTTTACTTCAGCAGCAGTGATTTGAAACTTATGCTCCTTCACCAGTGAAACTTCTCCTGCCACAGGAAGACAGCAATTCCCTGATCAGTACAAATCCAGGCACATGATTCTGAAATATCTATGCCTTGAACACTTTACCCTATTCTCATTAAAAACTGATTTTCCGCTACTTATTTCCCAAGCAATTCTCTCAAAGGAATGAAGGGATCATCAGAAAATACAGAGGCTAAATGAAAAATTACAAGCAGTTCAAAGAACTGATATAATAAAGGTAGTAATTCCTTTTGCTAGAAGGTATTTTAAAGCACATTTCAACAACGATTTGGCTATTGGTAGTCATGCAATATTCACATATTGCAGCTTCTACATGAAAAACTGCAGATATTTTCAAGGAATTTAAATCCCTCTTCACTTACTTCTTCATCTCCAAAACATGGCTTTAGCTCCTTTGCAGAAGCACAAAGCGGTGCTAGATTGTACATCTTTAAAAGCTTGTAACCATCTGAATACACTGCAATAAAATGTGAAGTCACCCGTTCTCATTACAGTCAAAGCAACAAACGGTCCTTTGCTATCCTTTCCCCAAAGCCACTTAGAGGGATGGAGGAGAGAGAGTACCAGCAGTTGGGCAAAGCTGTATTTTTGGGCAACAGGAGACAGAGAGGTACCTACACAACCAGAAAGCTCTCCAGCTGAGTAAGGGCAAATGACTTGCCTGCAGCAGAATTCCTCCCACCAGAAGCCTTGCAAGGAGACATTGTCCAAGGCAGAATCACTGCTGCTGTTCTGCTGGCACTTGAAAAAGGTGGACACCTAGTAGGATACACAATCCCTGCAGGGGCAGTGCAGAGGGGTGAGAACTCATCAAGAGTGCCAAGCTCCAGGCAGCTAAGCAGCTCTCATGTTCAAGATGGCAAGATATATTCAAACTTTCCTTTGTGAGAACTGTTTGAAAAGTGAGAGGAAATATCTAGTTTAAAAGGTTACTGAGGTTTAGGAAAAGGGAGGGAAGGAGGAAGTGGAATGTAAAAAAAAACCCCACACTTCATTTCACAGAGCGGTCATGCACCACAACTGTCAAGGGGAAAATCTACATTATCTTAAAGAAACCAAGAAGTGCAGTCAACAGCAGAGTGCTTTAGCTCTAAATCTCAGCTGGAAAACTGTATGACAACAGTTGAAATGTACTGAAACTAGACTACTGCTGACATGGTGTGTCAGTGGGCGCCTAGAAAAAAACACCAAAGAGGGGTGACTAGATGGCTCTCTACACTGAACATGATAGTCAGCAGGGAAGTTGAAAGGACAGGATGTGCTGTGGAAGGATGTGCAAATGATGTCCAGTAAAGGCAGAGGTGAAGAGTTCCTGGCATTTTGCTCCAGGTACTGAAGACATGAGTAGGATGCAGATCAACTGATAACATCGTCTCAGACAGGAAACAGACATACTTCTGCATAGAGACCAGAACTTAAGAAACAGATCACTGCAATGTCTGTCAAAGTGCAGCAAAGCTGCAAGGAAAGCCATTCTAAATGCATGCGCCTTGATGATAGAGATTGCTCAACCAATCCTCTGAAAATGGGATGCCGATGTGCAGGACAGCCTCTGCCCCCAGCACCTTTGAAACTTATCCTGGGGAAAAGGGAGATGAGTGACTCCCAGGAAGCTCTCTTCCACCTTTCTGCAGATGCAATGCAGCCTATCTGCAATGTGAGTCATGGGGAAGGAGGAAGGAGAGAACATGAAGGTAGGGGGTGAGGTGTCCCTTGTAGCCAAAACCAGGCAAGACAAGGCTGTTCTGAGAGATAAGGGATTGCTGACAAAGCAGTGAATATAGATGGAAAAAATCAAGAGAAGTCTTCTGGATCACTAACAAGATTTTCACATATGACAAGGATCAGTCTTGGTTGCTAAATACATATTAGAAACAAGTTAAGATACATATTGTCTGGACAGAAGAATAGCTCTCAACTGCATTGATCACATCTGTCTTTCTTTACCCTTCAGTAAATTGGTTGAACATGCTTTTCTTTTGTTCCATGGAAAATGACCTACATGGTATAAGCATTTTGTGTCCTTAGCTCCTCTGAGATAGACCGGGTGCATGGGCAAACATCACCTTCAGCTGTCTGTGGATCGAAATGAAAATCACATTGCCATTTTAGTTTGAGGCAGAAAAGCAAAATACATCAATACTGTTTTTAAATAGCTATTAGACTTCAAGAATTAATTTAGCATGTCCCTAGAGAATGTAATGTACAGAAATGGAATTATCCTAAGCATCTCTCCAAAGGAGAGAGTGGTTTGCATTTCAAGACGCAAAAGAAAAACAGGTACACGAAAACAATCTCACTTCTGCAAGTCCCATTTTGGGCAACAGTTGATAACAATTTTTAAGCCAAGCTCCCATGATACCACTGGCATGCTTCCATATGCAAGGTTCTTGAAGACATAACTGAACACCACCTTACACAAGGGTGAAATACATATTGAGCAAAAGAACCTAACAGTTGTTAATTGTATGATTAAACCATACATGGCTTTACTCTTAGAGATGTAAATGATGTCAATACCAATTGCAGCTTCATTTTGGGTAGGATTTGCATAACTGTCTGAGTCAGGTTTGCCCACAGCAATTTAGGGCTCTTAAGCAAGTCCATCTCCCTTGAATGTAGTTTTTCTAGTAGAGCATACTGACATTTTTTTCCTTAATTTATTGGAATTGACAGTTCACACAGCCATACTGTAATAAGAGAAAGTGCTTGTCTAAACATCAGACACAGGTAAATAGTACTGTCAAAACCAAAAGGGACTGCTCAGAAGCCTAAACACAAGCTGTGCATCTGCAGACAACTGTGACTTGTCCAAGGCTGTATGATGGCAGCAGACCAAAGAGCTTCACTGCAGAGGTAGTCTTACTTTACATTATAAATCAGGTTAGTATTTTTAAATTTGTGTGATATACACTGTTCCGAAATTAATATTTTTTCAAGGTAGCTATGCCAATGAAAGAAAGAAATAAAAGTGGTATAGGAATTAAAAACTTAAACCTTACATGAAAGCAGAATACTTTGAAGAACCAGGGAGGGGGCAGAAATATAAACAGCTCTTGGAGGGTATTTAGAGTATATTAAATAACTAAAAGAAACAGCATAATACCTTGCACTCAAAAGCAGAGTAAATACTGCTTACGCAGAAAAAAGCATTTACAGGACAAACCAAACTCCCCCATATGCAAATACTTGAAAGAAAACAAAGAATCACAAATCAAGAATAATTTGATTTCAATTTACTGGGCTCAACAGGAACAAAATCCACACAGCTACTGAACTCACTTAAAGGAAGGTGCAGTGGCCTAGAAAATCAGATCAGTAGTTTACTTTTAAGGATAGCTTAAGGCAGAAAAACAGGTTTTGTGTAATGAAGTACAATTATACAGATAGATTTATAAGTTCCAAAATATTTATAAAGTTAGATCACAAAGTAGTGCATGGCTTTTGTGCCCTGGATTCCTTCAATCTCACATTATTCATCACTGACAATGACACCTAATTCTTCAGGACAGACACAGTGGTATGGTTTCGTAAACGAAATTGAAAAAATGCTAAGAAGGAGGAGAGTTCTCTCCTTGCAACTCCTTCTACCCTGGACTGGCTCTCATCTGATCCCACAGAGAGACTACTCAACTCATTAAAGTAACAAATTTTCTTAATTTTTTTCTCTGTTCATTTAGTGACTGAAGAATGCCTCATCTTACCTTGTGGTCTGATANGGGGGAAACATTGTTCCAAGTATGGAAAGGAAGCACAAGACTTTCCCATTCAGCAGCAGTAAAGTGTTAATTCAACCTGTGGAACATCAAGCTCTTCATAGCACTCAGCAGTACTTAGAACTACCACCTACAAAAACTCCAGACACCAGACATGAATTTAGGCTACATCAAGTGCGGGCCACTTTTAGAAATTTTAAATAGAAAACCATTTTAGACATATGAAACCACTTATTATTGTTTAAGATTGTGAGGGACAACCAGAAATATTCAGATGGCATAAAATCAGGCATAAAATGGCATAAAATCAATTCATTGACAGGAGAGCAGTAAGGAGGATTGACAGATATGAAGCAGGGAAGATCTCCTTAGTTTTAAAATGGATCTTGATCATTTTAGTCTAAGAAATTATAGAATTACTATCTCTAAGGAATTGTGCAGCTGTTACTGTCACAGAGAATAAGATCCAAAACACAAGCAGCTCCTCTAGCACCAAGAATATACCAGAAAAATAAGCATCATGTAATTACAAGTTATTTGCCCTAACAGCAGAGTTCATTGTGCTCCTATGACCTTTTCATACATTTTATAGAGTGCTCTTCACCATGCACCACACGTATATGTGAGGTTTTAGCCTAGGCAATACTATTTCAAAATTCAACAGTGTGCAATTTGGATCTACCTATGACATAAAGCCAAGTTTTCAATTCCTCACTTCTGGGCAGTTTCATTTTTTGGATTATGCTTTAAACCAGGAAATAGCTCCCTAGCATTAGTTTCTGCTCATCCTACTGTAACCTATGAACTTTCACCCTATCCCAACTTGCTTTATCGTCCGAGGGCAAGGTGCCATTTAACCAAGCTTGGTGTCAGCACTGAGGATGAAAGAGAGAAGGGAGGGATGGGGTGGGGGAGAATGGGCGAATGGGAATCTGGCAGTGCATAGGGACTGATGTGGCAAGACTCTCCACCACAGGTGAAGCATTTGGGTGGTAGACCCATGTCCTAATTATCTTCGTTCTGTTTGCAAAGGACAATGGTTTTCTCTCTTCAGTATCATTTGTACGTCTGATACATGTTATCACAATTCCTTTTCTGAAGGCTGTCTTGAATTCCGACTGATGCCTGGACACAAAGACAATGCATGGTAATTTTAACAATCCATTCCACAGCCAAGTGTCTTTCTGTACCTCCTGCATATAGACAAAGCAATGGTGAAAGTGCTGAAAGATGTGAAAGTGGTGATGGTGAAAGGAGATCTGTTACAGAAAGTTTTAAGTGTAACACTGAAATGTAAATCCACAGAAAACTGAAAATGGGAAAATATTTGGAAGTGTTCTACATTTTGCATACATGATCTAATTATACTTACTGTAACAGTACTTATAAACATGTATTTATTCTGGCCCTGGATAGTCACAGTGAAATACTGACATGCCTGTAACAATAGGAACTGATCATCATTTCTGTGACAGAAGCTTGTTCCCACACACTCTGGGTAGCTACTTGATGATGTCATCAAAACTCTGGACTTTTCCTGACCTACTTTTAATTTACCACTAATAACTGTCTCTCCCCACTATTTCACCAACCTACAACAGACTGTGTAAGGTGGACTCAGGAGCACATTGTTCACCTGAGCCATCCACAGGACTGACTGAAGTCCTGAGTCACATCAGCACCACCTCAGGTTAACTGTTGCCAGCAGCCAAATACCACATCTTCAGCTTTATCCCTCTTCAGAGCAAAGTCTGTGAATGACATTCATCAGCCACACAAAAAATGGCCTGTGAACAATGGGTATCTCCTACCTAAGGGCAGATTAAATAGCCAGCATCCATGAGGTCTACAGATACCAAGAAAGTAATTACACAGCATTCAGGTACATGTGCTATTTTCAATCTAAGAAGCGTGAACAGCAGTCAGAGCAAAGACGCTTCATTAAAAACTTCAGCACAGGCTGCTACCAACTTGCTGAGTACACTGGGAATGTACACAAGAATCTGAAAACTGCATTATTGTATCCTCCAGTCTGTTTGGCAACACTATGGCCTAGTTCCCCACCAGCAAAATTAGCATTATGCAAATAGACAGCGTTAAGTCAACCCTCCAGAGAAACACCAACTTGAGCAAGACAATTCAGGTTCAGTAACCAGAAACGTCCTCCCCAGAGTTTTGGTTTTACTCATATGTAAGAGTTGCAGAGACTCAAGATTTGAAGCTGTTTATACCATGTTGTCATTTCTTCCAGTCTCCAGTTCAAGACCATTCAAATCCCTGTTTGACAGTATGCCTCTACAATACCTGCTCTTCTTGTTTATTTGTGTAGGAAGAAAGGCCCTCATAGGTGCACTGAAAGAGCCAGTTGGAGCTGCTGGACAAAAGGAATTTTGTGCTTTGCCATATTTATCAGCCAGTGAGGTCTCACATGTCTTATCAAATAGCAACAGTGACCATGCACTTAAAATAGAAGAGGTCTATACTTCAAAGAAATACCAAGGTGAATTACATGGGGGAAAAAGAAAAAAATTAATTTCCCTGGTTTTCTTTAAAGTCGGGGCCAGGGGTCGAGGAGGAGGGAAGCCTACATTTTCAGTTTGATAAAGACAGTAATAGAGTATCTGGTAAGTGCTCCCTTGAATGCTCTTTCCCCCCCATTACTCACTGCATGTGAAAGAGCTTTTTTAGGTAAGTTGGTCACTCCATGCAGGTGTTTGTGCTATCAATTTACAAACTGGATCAATCCACACAGCCTGGATGAAGTATCTTAATCTTCGAATGCACTACAGAAATAGTCTGTGTTACTGCAAACTGCAAGAAGAAAGCCACACATATCCTTAGATCAGAGAGAGAAGGTTGTTCTTACTTTCTGTCCCTTGCCTGAGATACTCAGACACTTGGTATCTAATTGTGAATTCTTAGTAAATTCTACATTCTGCTTTCAGTTACTGAAGAAAATCCAGCTACAGGAAGGAAAGTTTTCACAGCACCTCTCTCAGGCCTCTGAGTGGATGGAGTTCCTTCAGATTAAGTTAAGAAACAAAATGGTGGGAATAAGAATAAGCAAAGACTTCCATCACAAAACACTAAAATTCCCAACATATAATTTACAGCATATGTTCTTTAGTTTTGCTTGTGAGGGGTTTTTTTTGGGTTTTGTGGTTGGGGTTTTTTTTTAAAAACAAAAAACAAACAAACAAAAAAAAACCCAAAACACAAAACAGAAAAAAACCCACCAGATAGACTTTCCAGACTAATCAACGGTTTAAAAATCAACTTTTCACACAACTTTAATTCCTTCTGTGAATTTACTCTGATAGTAACAAAGACCTAATGCGAATGACTCCGTGCAGCTACCCTTGAAAGCAAAATCAACATTAGTTCCCTTGAAGCAGTACTGAATTTGGACACAGCTCCACAAGCAACTTAAACAGACCCACAATGAAGCTGTTGCTCAAAGTGGCACCTCCATCAACCTTCTTCCTCCACATGTTCCTGCCATGAGCCCTGCACTGGCCAAGGTGGATAGATGCCAGCTGAGGGAAAGCAGGTCCTGCCTCTCTGGGCTGGTGACAGCGGAAGGCCGGGACTGGCACCACTCAGCTGGGCTCAGGAGAAAGATGAGTAGCACAACCTCTTTTAGCAGGAGCACAGACACCTTAGATTGACTTTAACTGTTTATGAAAGTGCACTGGAGGATGGATGTGGTGACAACCAGAGCTAGTTCCAGGTTTCTTATACAAAGGTGAAGAGGGTTAGTGATTATTTCAAGAGATGAGGGTATTAACGAAGAAAAGAAGATTCAGGGAATTTGTACTCAGTTTGGGTCTAAGTAGACTGAAGAGCATTTTGCAGATGGGTGGATGAGAAGCTGCTTACTGGTCTTTGTGGTCTGACAGATTACTTGTGAATCCTGTTCAGTTAAGTGTTAGTACCTAAATAAACCTATCACAAAAGTATCACCATAAAGTTTCTGACTATCCACTACATCAGGTACTCAAAGACAATACAGAGTGAGAAAAATCAGCCTGTCAACAAAGTAGGGCTGAGGGAAGGAATACTTAGGCATCACAAGACAAAACACGGGTATTTTAGAAAACTGTACTACACATGCTGTTTATCTTATTTTGGCGCTTGAACACACAACAGTTTGCCTGGGAAGGCTATGCTATGTAAGTCAACAAGTATAACATCTCTTCAAATCACACACTGTACTGCCTTGTCTATTAATTGGTTTTTACAAGGTCACAGGTTGAAAATAAAGACAAAAATCACAAAGACTAAAGATACAGGGCACATGCCCTATTTTCATGTCTGGAGATGACATCAGCATCTGATGTGTTGCTGACTGCCAACACTTCATCATACAGATCTCAGAAGCCACAGAAAAGAGCAATCCATTTTATGCACACTACTGATCCCAAAGGTCTCATCAGAGACATCGCAACAGACTGAGGAGACATTAGCAAACATCACTATGGAAAGCTGGGAGCAAGGGGTTACCAAATCAAAAAGATTTGGCTTAGCTTTGTATTCTTATTTAAATGCAGGTGAAGAGAGTTCCGCTTTTCAGAGCATTTATGTTCACTTTTGATGATGTATTTTGAGCATAATATGAGAACTTGGAGAAGAAGAGAAATCAAAAGCCTGCCTTGAGTATACCAGGTTTGAGCTCTGCAGACACCATAAGAATGACTCCCTCATGCCTCAGCCTGAAGACCACAAGATCTGCAACATGATTTCAAAAGCACTATCTTGTGCACCTTTTGTACTTGGCTTATGACTATTCCTGTCTTGAATAGGAATGTCTGAAACTAAAAGGAGATTACTCTGTCTGTTCCTTGAAGGCAGAGATCCCAAGAGAGCTACAAGGAGTTACTGGGCAGGGGAGAGCTGATATCCTTGGGTGCTGAGGAGGACTGCTTCACAGGCACTGACAGTGCAGGTCCTGGAAGTCTGGGTGGGGGAAGAGACAAAGGATCCAATCTGCCTGGTTTACAGCCCTCGCAGAGAACACTGAGGAGAGAGAGTGGTGTGAATCCAACTCTTTCTTCCACCACAAGATACACTGCCAAAATCGCCTCCAAAGATCTCAACATCCTCTGCAGGCACTCAAAACTTTAACTTCACAGGGCACTCATGCTCAGCAAGTATAAGACTCAACAGGTAGCTGACACAGCCTAGGAAAGTCAGACTACCGCAAGCACGATGAGCTACTGGATCCTGGAAGTGAAAGACTTGCTAATCATACAGACATATTTGCCTTCATTAGCCCTGGCAGAAATATGAAAACCCTCTTCATTAATTCTCCAGACATGCTTCCTTTTCACCTCCTGCACATGCACACCTGTCACAGTCTCACCATGTGCCACGTGCTCCACAGCTTTTCTCCCTTCCTCCAGGGACCCCCTTTCAGACATGTTAAGTGCATGTGAATTTAAATATAATTAAGAATGTAATACTTACTCTTCTTGAAAAGGCCTCGGGAAAACAGACAACCCTTGGAAATGCATCTGGGTCTTTCAGCAGTGAGATGAGTTTTAGCTAACCAAACACTGCAAAATTCACTGTATTAATCTTCCCCAGACATCCAGGTGTGGCCTTGGTGGGAGAATGTACACTAAACGGGCTCTGGTTTGAAACAGCATGGGCTTTCCTACAGCCCCTCTCTAGCACTTCTTTACCCTGGAATCAGACACCAAGCCTGGAAAACGGGTTCAGCAGCAGTCACACCGTAATTCCTGTGCCTCACTTGTATAAAACTTGCAAGTATCTGTACTATTTGTTTTTCCTGCCAAAGTTATATTTGCAAAGGAATTTTTACAAATGCAATTTGTTTTGATTGACTATTTGAAAATTTAAGGAAGGAATATAAAAATCTTTTTAAAGGCTTACTGAAGAAAAGCCACATGAGTGATCAAGAAGATTCATCAACAAACTCTCAGGACTCCTACAAGAAAAATAGCTCTGCCAATTAAAAAACAAAGCAACAACAAACAAACAAAAAACCCCACACATATACACAAAAAACGTCCACCCAAAACCAATCAAAAACCCCCACATCTATTTAAGCTGCTGTTTACCTCAATTTCTAACTGTTTGAGTGGAGAAAATTACACCAGAGGATATAAATACATCAATTCTCCTTTTACAAACCTTTCCTTTCTTGCTGTCCAGAAACACATCAGAAAATTGCTGAAAATTTAACTGCTAGCATTACATACCAAGCTAAAATTATTGTTGGTTTCTCTTTTGTTCTTAACACAGTTAAGAAATCCCTATTTTTATGTTGCTGGACACAGGTTTCATGCTCCATCCTCTACTTTCCCTTTTCAATTCCCTTGCTTCCTACTTGAAACACGCATTACATCACTGACTACTGATCGGTAAGTTTACAGTTTGGTTTCATATAGCCATATAGCTTCACTTCCTTCTCACAGCACACTTAAAAACAGCTCAGTCTTCTGATTTAAGATTAGGTAGTCACATGTGGATAGGTTATGCCTACATATTACATAAAAAACCCACCAAGTTTAAATTATTTGCATCTTTTAACTTAGTTTTACAAAAAAACACGAGTTTATATCCATTAAGATGAGAATTTGAAGAGGATTCCACACCCATGGAGCTTGCCAGTGTTAAAGATGTTTCCATCCAAATTTTTAGAACTTAAATGTTAACAGCATTACTACTGGTACTTACTGCTCAGATCAAATTCTCCTGCCTGTGGACAAGGCATTCTTTCTCTGTGCAGCTGTTTCTGGTCAACATCTCTGAACGACACAGCTTGAATATAACCTGGTGGCCTTAACGCTGATCCACTAGGATTCACAATCATTTGTTATTGTTCCAAAACAAGTCATTTGAAAACACCTGTCTTTCAGTTGCTTGTCCACTTCATTCTTTCCACATGGTTTCCATAATCAATGCTAATAAACCAGCCTCCTGAAGCTTCCCAATCGGCCACTGCCCATTACATCCAGTCTATACTCATATGCAAGTTATTTCTACCCTCTTGTGATTCTGCATAAGCAATTATAACCATATACACTACTTCTTATGCTGGTTCAATTTTATTAGAAATCTTGATTCCGGAAGAAACAAATTATTTCCCTTTCAATCCTCCTTGTATTTATTCTAATTTTTGCTGTCTGAAGCCAAACTGAAACACAGCTTGCTATGGCAAACTCTCAGAACTTGGAAAAATTCAGATCCTGTTTCTCTTATAGCTGTATTAAGCAACAACACAATATTCAGTAGGCCAGTTTTTAAATTACTTGGAATACTTAGAATAGAAAGTACTTTGCTACATGAATAGAGTTGACCAAATGAAATCCTCAAGAGATTAGGGCTGATTGCAGTTAGCTAATTACCAGCAATTATTTATATAATTTTCTCTTTTTTAAAAATTCCTTCTACGTTTTTATGACTAGCACCTTAATTAGGCCCTCAACTGCATCCTACTGTTTTGTACCACGTAATTCAAAACACAAAGCCAAGACTCATGAGCAGAAGGAAGTTTCAATTTTCAACTCTCTCTCTCTCTCTCTATATATATATATAGAAAAGCCCATTTCAGGTTAAGCCTATTTATGTGATGTGCATTCAATAAGTGCCCCATCCTTTTATTAAATTATCTATAAATTTTCACTGCATGGTAACTTTCAATTTTGAAACAGAGTAAGTACTGCTGGTATCATTGGAACTGCCTCTGCTGTTTCTGTGCCAGTCAGGGCAAATCTCATCACATTACGAGTGATGAAAATTGCTATGCCCTCTCTGTTTTATTTACTAAAATTTGTTCTTGGCCAGCTACCCAGAACATTCAGAGCCTTGGTAACTGCACACACGCTGCACTGCTCCTGTATTGCCCCCTGCTCAAGTAATGGCAGGGAGGACAAGTCAAAGAAAGGCATTTGCTTTCTGCCTCTGGCACCTCCTGCTTAACACACAATATGCCAGCTCATTAAATGAGCAGTACCATTTTCCTTCTTATGGTATTTAGGACTCCTTGTTTGGGATAAAAATCAGAGCTACAATAAGGAGAAGTTTTGTTAGTCTCACCTCCCACTTTCTGTAGAAATTGAATACCATGCAGTGAACAAGAAAGGATGGCTTCATAATTACAGAGTAGTACCATAAGCTAGCCAATGGGATTTTATTTTGTTGACAAAAGTTACTCTGATGTGGGACAAGTCACCTAAACCAAGCCTTTCTTCATGATGCATTTTTTAATGGAGACCAATTTCCCACATGTCAACTTCTTATGTTTCAAGCAATATCAATGGAATCTAGGAATATTATGCACATCTGATAGAATGAAACATTACATCATGCTAGAACAAGTATATGCATGAAATTCAGTGTTGTGTTTGACCACTGTTACACAGCTTGCTTCCGTAAGTTCACTTTTTTTTTCCTGTTTCAGTGTCTTCAGTAGCAGAACACAAACAAACATTTTCATCCATAGCAATTCCTGACAGGAATCATGGTTTCTGAGTCTCATAGGGGTGAAGTCAACATCTTCCAACAAAAATAGGCTACCCAGAGAAATTGTGTCTGATCCAAGCAGCTACATTGCAGAAACAGGTCAAGTAGGTTATCCCAAGAAGAAAAGAGCTCATCCTGTGCTCAGAGTATGGCAGCCACTGTGCCAGACAGACATACCCTTGGAAGTCTCAAAGTGGCTTACTGCAGCAACAACAGCAGAAAGGGTAAGAAAAAGTTAAAATGCAGATTTCCACATACGCCAAGGACTGAGACAATAATAAGGAGAAAAGAGTGTTACTTCCACTGGTCTTCAGGAAAAAACAGCAAGCAGTATTAGCAGCTCTGTTATTTTAAGGAAAGAAGACAAGGGCTGTATCTGCAAAACAGTGTCTTATTGTGTGAAATTTGGAGACTGAATGGTATAAATTATTTCAGAACCACAGTGTCACTGAAGAACAATGCAAGGGCTAAAAGAAACGGAAAATACGAGGCTACAGTGGAGAAACCTTAGGACCAGCAGGACTTAAGCAGTAGGACGTGTTCATTCATTTAGCAGTGCCTTAAAAGAAATGATCAATACTGTGTCCCATCAGGTTATTTATAATAGTGCCACCAACAGCTCTAGCAGACATGCCGTAGAGCACAGTCCTGGTTGGGACAGGGACGCTGGAGAATCCCTTTCCAGAGGATGCCCAAGTGCAGATCCTCCCGCTCGGCTCGGCGGTGCCACCCGCCGGCTGCAACCATTAACACCAGGCGACACCAGGGATAAACACCAGGGATACCAGGCGAGCAGCTCCTCGCTCCACCGCTGCGCTTCCACCTTCCTCAAATGGTTAAGTCTTTTAAACACTCTGGGATAACCACCACCTTCACTTCGGCACAGCTTTCAGAAGTTGCTTTACAGTCTTTCCACCGGAGTAGAGGGATTCACTGAGTCAACAAAATTCTCCTTACAGAATCATGCCTGCATGATATCTATTAAAAGACATGGCATTCAAAGTGGAAGTCAAGATGCCACCGTCAGCATTTCCAAATTCATAAAGGCTAACACATTCACAAGCCCCTAATGAAGGGACATGGTGTGCAAGGAACAAATTATAGTGAGATGTGATGTTCCTTCCCACATCTCTTAGAACAATAAAGAAGGATTTATCATCCTGTAAAATATGAAAGTGAGATTGTTCAGAGGACAGTGGTCTTCATTCTGTTGGACTGACAGAAACCATTCTTCTAGGCTCAAATTATATTATGACAGGACCTCTATTCAGCCACAAAATAAAGTATGTGTACATCATGAGACTATGCAAGACTGTTGCCATAGCTAATGAATTTTAATTCTGATGAGGAAAACTTTAGCATTTTCAAATAGTGCAGAAAGTATTTAGGAAAAAACCCCACAAAAGTAATTCCTGTATCAGATTTTCTTTAAGTCAGAATCATTAAATTGTTTGAGTTGGAAGAGACTTTAAAGATCATCTAGCTCCAGCCCTCCTGCCATGTTCTAGGCATCATTCAAAACTGAGTAGCTGGAAAGAAAAACCCACCAAAACAGCCAAGCCCTTGTGAAAACACAACTTGAAAAATGGTTACAGGGAGAGAGAGGAGGAGAGAGAGAGAGCAAGCGCATTTTAGACAGAGCACCTCAGAAATATCAATAAGTCAGAAGGCAAAAAAAAAACATGGGGGGGAAATGAGACCCTAATGTTATAAAATTAAGACAGATGTACAGGCATGGATAATCCCTCTCGACAACTTTCATATCAAACTGTATCAACAACTGAAGCATAAAGTCTTCACAGATTTGGAAGCACCCTCCCACCACAGCAGCTAACACATCTTTGAGCAGAGAACTGCTGGATGTACACCTTCTAGCAGAACTCAGCTCAGTGAGAGAGATGGTTTTGTATTCTGCCATGCCACACACAGGTAAAAGGCCAGCTCTTACAGATTGCATGGAGTTAGAGACAGCCCTCAGAAACTACTCAGGATGTTAGCGAAGGTGGCAGCTTTTGGGAGAGCAGCAGCAACAAACAGTTAAGCAGGTAACCACTGCAAGCTACAGCTGCAGTGGATGAAGGCTGGTACAAGACATGTAGCCTAACACTATGGCAACTAACAATTCTACTGAAATGACTTCATTTTGAAAGTTGCACAGGGAACATGGAGCTGTTGCCCCTGTTTCACAATCAACTGCTTTCTTCATCTGTTTAAACTTTCAATTCCTCAATCTGATGCTCCAGTTGGATAAACATCTTTCTTTTGGAACAAACAAAAGGAGGCATTTAAAGAAGAAAGGGGCTTTCCTCTCTCTCCGAATTTTTGTCACTCAGGTCTGTGCTCAGCTCTACAGCAGCATTAAATTATTTTATTTCTAAACAGAAATCCTGTATTTCTACATGATGGTCAGTAGCATTTCAAGTCACCCCATAATGATGCCAGTCCACATGCAACACGGGAACACTTGTAAAACAAATGTCGGTAAAAACTGAGTTTGTACTGACTGTTGGATCACAAGTCAAAGACAACTCAGAGGGCCTTACATTGTCTTTCACCAGACCTGCCAAACTCTTAAGTGACAGGGAGGGATCCCACTGTCCTCTAAGTGCCAACTGTTACAGCTTATTTTAATTAAACTCCTTACACACTAGAGAAACAAAATTCCACAACCTCATAGAATCCCAAATTCCTCTACGTACAAACCAACAATACATCACTGCTTTTAGCAGAAGCACTTTACTAGAAATGCAATAGAAGTTTATATTTTGGTTTGTTTGGATTTTCACAACCAGCATGCTACCAAAACAGAAAACATTTACAGGCTCATTCATTAACAATTCTCCATTTTTGCTCTACAGATTTTATTTCAAGAACAAGTGTGGTCAGAACTTCAGATAAAGAGAAGAAAATTTTCTTTTAGTTTCCAAATTGTTGATCTCATCACATTCAAATCTGTGAAAAATTACAGGCGGATCAATAAATCACTGTAAACTCTAGAGCTTGCCAAGAAACATTACTCCAAGATTCATCTTCTTTATGTCACAAAAGACACTCTGGTTGTGGGCTAGTCTGCATGCACCAGTCAACACATAACCACATTTTTGGTGCAGATTTCCTTTTTTTCTCCGAAAGTGCACTCCTCCTTAGGAGTCAGCTATTCATGCACTCACTATGTGAGCAGGAAAGAAGTCTCCTTTGAGGATAGCTACAATTTTCAGTTCCCTTCCTTCTCTTTAAAAAAAGGATTTCTTACAAAATAGAACCAGAGTTCTCCAAATCTAAGAATTCATTTCTACAAAATACCAAGAGAAAATTTGGAACAAGAAGTAGTTCATAAATCACATCTAAAATTAGAGTATCTCATAAATTAAAATCCAGAACTCCAAACAGATGTGAATGTGTGACTCATTTTGTATATTTGTGCACAATTCATTTTTTCTGAATTACTTGCAAAAAATAAATCTAAGAAATAATTTAAAATTAACTGAGTTACTTATACAGCTGAGGGGATGAAGAGGAAGCACGTTTTCCATCACACAAGCCCTCTGACATCTTGTTTAAAAATACGTAGTTAATTTACTGACTTCCTTGCAATTCAACAGACAAACATGAATATGACTTAAGATCAAAGTCTTACACCATATACATGAAACAAATAACCCTGCCAAAAAACCCAAATGCCGTAAGACGTTGAAGACAAATCTTAGAAATAATTAAAATAAAATGCAATAATAAACTAACTGATGACTATAACAACATTGAGTTTTAAAGCTGAGAAGCAAGAAATAGATTTTGACTTTGAAGGTTTAAGTTAGAAGAAGATGATACTTCTAGATAATTTTATTTGCTTTTACAGGAAGGATATCCAAAGTCAATTATCTCTTTAAGAAAGGCCTGCAGAAAATTACAAAAATACATTAACAAGTTACCAAAATAAACATATTTCAAAATGCTATAGCATTAACATAACTCACCAGTACTATAGTATCTTTTAAGTTCTGTGCGTCTGATGTCTTTCAGTTGATTGTATTTTTTCTTTCTCTTTTCCTTGTCTGGAGCAGTTTCCTTTTCCCCAGGAAATTTACAGTTGTCTCCAGAGGAACTGATTTGCTCCAAAATAACTTTACTTTCATCATCTTTCTCTGAAGGTGTTCTGGAAACAGGAGATTCAGAGGAATTGGCAGAGACAGTCTCAGTGTTTTGTTTGACTTGTCTTCTCTTTTTCAAACTATGCATAAAGAAAAGAAACCCACAACATTAAAACGTAGCCAACGTCTACAGACAAGTTAAATCAATTGCTAACTTGATCTTTTTAAAAATGAATTTAATATCAGAGTTCCATACAACTCTTTAAAAACCACACTTGGCATCAGTAACTTAAGATTATTCTACCTCATACTCTTCAATTATATCATAATCTCAAGGATAACTTCTCAAGAAGAACAAAAAAGGTAATAAAATTTTTACTGTTGTTTACTGAGGAGAAGGGACAGGGACAAACAAATAAAACATTGAAAAGTTGTTTTGTTTTAAAGCACCATACATCTAAATGCAGAAACAAGATACTGAATCATGTTTTCAAGATGAAGCTTAGGTTAAAACTAAACCTCAGATCATAATGTAACATATAACAATTTCACAGTCTACTGCTCCTGCTTTATAATACCATTTGTTCTTATATAAACTTGTTATTTTTTTTCCATTTTCTCCAAGGTTATCTCCTAGCTACCACTCATGCTACTCCACAGCTGTTCTTGCACAACCCACACGACCTGGTACTCCAAGTGTCACCCAGCAGCTCCTTCTGCAATGTGACCAATGAGGCCGCAAATGGTTGTCTCAGGACATTTTCCAATGCCTATATTTCTTCTGAGAGAAATCTTAATGAGATATCTCTAAATCTTACCAACCTAGCACTATAGCAACAAGAGTATTTTTTTAGAAGACTTCTTGAAGCACAGCTCAAGTGAGAAAGATGCCTCAGGAATCCTAGCACAGAATTTTCTGCTAAATCACCATCTAATAGCACTGACTTTGCTTAGCAAGAGCAAAGGCAGACTTTATGGGCTGACGGTCAGTGTCACTAAAGTAGTTCCCGGTTAATCACTAACACATTCCACAAAATGAAAAACTAATCTATCTAATGGTCCTTCTCTCTAGTACATTAACTTCTTAGATACAAGATACTTATGGGAGGGAGTAGTATACTTATCTTGTTGATGCTAAAAACTTTGTCACGTGCATAGAAAACACAGGCAACCAGTGAGTCACCACAAATGTGTAAAGGTTACATGATCTCACAGGAGTACTTTACATAAGTGAAAACTTAACACATTAAGTCATTAACACAATGCAGAAATTTCAGAGATTCTTCCTTCCACTTTTTATGTTCCTATGCTATTCATGTATTGTTTTAGGCTACAAAATAAGTACACAGAGCTTTTGAGAATTTTAGCAAGACATTTCACCCTATCCACCTTTTCTTTTAATAAAACAATAAAAACAGTTCCAAGTTTAGAATGTCTAGTCTGAGACCCCTGAGAAGGGTCAGTTTCTCAAATTACATGTGACCAACACTTTCCAGTTAAACATTTCAAAATGCCATCTTTACAAACTATCACACGTGTATATACACAGATTTAATACTTCCCAAAATAGGATAGTAGGAGATTCACATTCTGCACTCAACTCAGCGAGGATGCTGTGGTTCCCCATTTACTCAAACCCAGAGATCTATAAGACTAGTAGTACAAGAGACACTTATTGTATGTTAAACTTTATGGATTCAGTACTGATTACTATGAAAGCACTATGCAGAGACTGATAAAAGATAAGTGAATGCATCCATATAAAAAATGAAATGTTTTGTTTAGACTAATGAAAATTCACATATGCAAAAGAAGCTTATTTTTGACTAACAAGCCACAATCTTGATCAAAGGATTGTGATCTAGCCATCACAAAACATTACAGTGACATTGCATGCACAATGTGTATACTTAGGCCCGGTACAAATCATTACAAAGCAGCCCTCTATGCTAAAATGGCATATTCTTAATATGGTTGTACCTGATTCCAGACACGTAAATGAGCCATATCCCTGACCTTTTACTTTAGTGACTCAATGACCTTCCTGTATGTGTGCATATCACAGGGTACCCAAATCATCTGCTTCACTAGAAAGGAAAATCTAACATGCTAATAGGCACCCACTGGCACTCCCATTTCTACTCACACTGCGTCAGAGACTTCTGTCTTCAGATTCACAGTCCCTTTGTTTTGATCACAAACTCCAATAAGTAAGCTTTCTGTAATATTAATGTAGTGTCTTAAAACAAGGAAGAAAAAAAAAAGCCCTAATGGAAACATAGAACCCTTTTCTGGAAGGGGAAAAGAAAGAATAAAGAGAAAAACCTCTCTAGAGTTCAACAGTCTTTGTGACAATAACAACAGGTTCTGCCAGTGTTTTCCTTAAAACACACTCATTTGAACTAGAGCCTTCAAAGTTGCCCCTGGTAACTTTTCGAATAAAGAGACAAACCAGAACTGGCCCATTCGTGCTAGAAAAGAGGAAAGCAGAAATAAGCATCTGACTGACTCACTGCAGTGCAACCGAACTGGTGCTTCTCCTCACAGTGTTTAATCTTGAACTCCCAGTACTACAGCCCACTGAGAGCTCAGTACACAACCTACAGCTGTGGCTGCTGTGAGTGGACAGAGCCACAGGCACCTTTTGGGGAGTAATGATCAAGAATCTGGGCATGCCATAATTTCTATTCCACCTTTGTGGCAGGCATCAGACTGCCACTAAAAAATAAAGTACCAAATGAGGACCGACTATTCATGACAGGACTCAGAGAGACTGCAACTCTGCCTAGGTTATGATCTCTGCTTGGAAGATGCTGCTTTTAGCAGTCTCTAAAGCTAGGTCAAAGTTACCCCAAACCCTGCAATACATTCACTCTTGACAGGCCTTGATTAATATAACCCAAAGAACCAAAACACGACTTCAACGGCACTTAAAACCGCAACAGCAATCTGAAATCTACTCTTACTAAAGCAAATATGAAACCTTGTATACACACAAGGCAATTCATTATTAACACACACTGGTACAGTGTAGCAGAGATGGGGCTGTGAAGAGAACAACTGGAGGGATTACAGCATCTTAAACTGCATCCCCTTGAGGTACCTACTTCAGCCTCCACTCGCCCTTCTCTCACACTGACCTGCATATCCTACACAAGCTGCCAGTCTTTCTCCCACTGAGATTTCAAACCTGTCACCTCCTGAAGAAGGTGGAGGCTGAAGCTCTCATCTGCTCTTCTTCCAGCTCTCAGGTATTTCCCAGTCTTCATGAAAAGAGCTACCACTGATGATGGACTTGAGAACACCATTTGTTAAATTATTTCCTTCTTCAACTACTTTGGAAGATTTTAAGTGGTTTTGTTCGGTTTTAAAGAGGATGTCCCTGAAGAAAATCAACAACCTTGTCTTAACAGTTAAAAGAGTAAAAGAGAGTTGAAGGCTAAATAAAAAAATAAATAGACCCCCTCAGTTTGATCAGTGTCATGTTTTGCAATTACATCAGCCATTCAAACAAAACATTATGCATCTTTTCCAGTGAATGCATAAAGTGTTACTGTAGAAAATGCTTGGTTTTCAGTATCAGTCAATGGATATGTTGTGATTCACCAGGAAAGTTGCTGGGGGGAGAAAAAGGGAGAAATTAAAAAGTAGGGCAGGATAAACAGACATCTTATCTGCAAAAGCACTCTATTTCTGAAGAAAGTCTTACACATCTGTATTTTCATTTAGACACCAGTAACATTTTTCAAGCTAATTGGTTCTGACAGGCAACACATTTCTTCTGAGTTTATATAGAGCTATCATTCTCCAGCTCCTCAAAGTGCTTTCTGAGCAACCACCAGTAAGCTATTTTCTAAATTTGCCCAAATACACTAAGTTTCCCAAACAAAAGTTTCGAACAAAAGCAAAACTTTCTGCAACATAAAGATCATTCTCATTTAATAAAGACTAATGACCTGAAATGGACATAATCTCACAGTAGGCAGGTAAAAACGTAAGGTTAGCAGCAACTACTTAAATTAATTTGCAACTAACTGCATAATACCTTGGGCACTGACTTACAGGAAAAGAGCTAGGAAAGGTTCCAGGAAATGCCCTACTTCATCTTCCAAACCCAAGTCTATCTGACTGCCTACAAAAGGCAAATAATCAGCTTTTAGAATAAACCATCCTGAGTTTCCCATTACACCAAGGTAGGTGGTTTGTGTAAAAACAAAACTGCTAAGAGGAAAGAGGGGTGAAGTTATCTGCCCAACTTTCACTAGAAACTAGAAGCAATCGGTAAAACTATGCAACTCTGACAACGAGATAATAAAGAAAGGAAAGCTGAAAATAAACAAAATGGAATTTCTAGGGAAAAAAGTTCTCTTAACGCTTATGCAACAGAGATTACTATCAGACAATTAAATAGGACCTTATCTGCTACTTAATGAAACAGACAAGGAGCACTAGGTACATATCATCAGGTATTCTAAAAAACTCATAGGATAATAAGGTATGTTTTTTCCAATGTATTAGATTAATAAAAATCATACACCATGAACAACTCATGGTTTTGAAACAAAAGCATAAAATGAAGTGACCCTCCAAAAACATAAAAAAAGAAGAGAGGAGGGAGAAAAAAAATCTTCATCTTGAAGCTGACAAGCTCAAGTTTTCCTTTTGGGAAATGATCCACAATGTGCATCCTCTACAATGTGCCTTCATATCTGGTATACAATCCACTCAACATCCTGCACAGCACAGACTGACCGACCATGTTCCACAAACACTGGTTTTTTAAATCCATTTATGCAAATATACAATAAGATTAACAGAACTTACAAAAAAACCCCTTAAAAACACTTCAAATATCTTAATCTGATTTGTTCCCATCACGATTCCCGTTAATTTACTTTGTATAAAAATTATATACACTCTATTTAATTCAGAATTAACCTTTTTAATCTTAATTTAAGTCTCTGCACTGATTATAACATGTACTAGTTTCTTTTTACCCTACATGCCTTTCTCCAATCATGCAGAACAGCTAAACAAATCAAATTCATGTCAAAAACCCCTGACACCTACCAAAACCTTACAGTAAAAATCCCCACTAGGCACCCACTAGTCTGATCCAAATCAGCTCTTCTCTTCCTCCCTGCACAGATCATCCATCTCCCTTTCACAGAGCTCAGTGCCAGCACAACTCAGCCAGCTCCAGGCATGGCTGTGCATTCAACACATCCAACACGAACAAGCAACCTCAGACAAAATAAATCATTAGTGTCTACAAAGCCAAAGAAAGTCAGACCACTTGCCAGACTGTAACACTTTACCCTAGACTTCCCAGTGTGGTTACTTTCACCTCACCACAGGAATAAATACAAAACCATTCATCCTCAGACTGAAACCTTCCTAAAACTTATCAGCATCCACCCGATAAGGAAGTTCTCCAGAGAACACCAGTCATTTCAGGTTAGCCTATGCCCTGTTGTTGGAAGTGACCAAGTCACAAGGCTGTGTATTTATTATCAAAACAGACTATTAAGGCAAATACAAGGGAGGGAACACACATTTTACCAGAGACTTAAATAATTAACTGCAGAAGGGAAAAAAATACAAAAAAACCTAACTGAAAAAGTTATCAAGGACAACAGTGTAGTTGCTGACACTCAGAAGTGTCCATAATCTGATCATTCATAATGACAAAGAGGAAGTACAGAAAGCCCTAATATTAGTAGCACAGGTCAAAGCTGGGCATTTCTTCTTCTAGTGGAACTCCTGTTACTAATTTACAACAAATACCAACACCAGGCTTCACACATGGTCAGTCATCAGCAATGCTCAACAAGGTTGGCATGCTCCAAAGAGTGAAGTGCTGTACTGACAATCAGGGTATAACCCTTTTCTTCCTGATATTGCCATTAGCTTACAAAAACAAGTCACTACCTCTGTTTCAGCATCTCTAATGTGGAAGGAATGATTTGCAGTGAAGTCTTTTCCTGGAATTTTAAAGATATCTTCTGATAAAAGTTCTTAGATTAAATGAAAATATATTAACTCATCAGTTTTCTGACTTACATTAGGGAATTTTAAATATGGCAGCTAACATCTTCTATGCTTATTTAGGGGGGTGGGAATAATCCCAGTTTCCCAGGGTAAAACTCAAGAATTTTGAGCTGTCAAGAAGTTTTTATTTTTTTTAAATTTAATTCTACAACATTCCCACACAGCTTAATAAACGTCCTTTTTTTTAAGGCAAGAAGCATCTCCCAATTTTTCAGTTTACTTGGCAAAAGAAGTTATGATGTATTCAGCACTCTATTATCACAACATCAATTTAATGTTTTCCATAGGAGAAGTATTCCAGAAAGGTATTTTGCTTGATTTAGACATCTATTTAATTCCTTTTCTTATAACCTCTGTTACTGTAGGCTCTCAAAGAACAGCTTTAGGTAGAAAGCAAAACAAAGAAATTCTTCTCTTCAAATGATTCCTTTAAACTTAACAGATGTATTTTGTCACAGATACTGACATGACTCTTATCACACTACCATCCTGCTTCTCCTCTTTGCTGACAATATCAGATACTTTTCCCTACTGTGGTGTTCATTAATCACCCCAAACTGCTCCTACACATCCAAGGAATTCTTCCCAAAGTGGCTCATCAAGACACTCTCCCTGCACCAAAGCCCGGGGAAGGGAGGAATGGCCTTGCCCTTCCATCTCCAGGCAGCACTGGCCTCCAGCTGCTCTCCCACACTTAAGTGCCAGCTCCTTGAGACACCATTCCCTTGATATCAGTGGGTGAAAGTGTAAGAGAGAACTGAAGCTACACAGCAAAGGAGGCTGTTACAGAAAAGCTGTACAGATTCTGCACAGAAGAGTCATGCTGTACTCAAACTGTTAAAATTATTCTGGTGAGGACAACAAGGCCATGGCAATCCGGCTGGCTGAAACACATTTCAAGTTTCCCCAAAACTCCTTCCTCTCTGCCTCAACTGAACACTCTTAATGAAACTCAAATTCCATGAAAAATGAGGAAAGCCCTTTAAAATTAGTGTCCAATTAACACAGAGAAACAAAGTGCAAAAATTGAGATCAACAACAAGGAAGACAACACGGTACAGGGAAAGCTCTGGGGGACGTGTACTGCTCCATACAGTCTTTGCTACACACCCACTTTATCAGATCACCTCTGTACCAAAATTTCCTGATAACAGAAAGCAGTTTTAGTATTGAATAAATTGATTGAAAACAGTCAGAAAGGCATTCAGTGCTCAGTGACTCAAATAGCAATAGACATTTACAAGGAAGCAATAAAACAGCAGAAAAATCAATGGTCAGTTAAAGCAAAATCTACAAGAAACATGCCCTACATCATGCAGCAGTAACGTAGCTGGAACTCACCTCCAGAAAAGAAAACTCAGGGAGTGCATTCTTAGGATTTCTTATGTGAGAAGTACCAACGACACCACATTAAATTGTTTCAAGAATTACCTTCACATAAGGTGAAAAGCAGCTAAAAATAAATAATTAGGCATGCCGTTCGTCAAATACCTAAAAAGGTACAAAGAGCAACCATGAAAATTGTTGAGGGCAGGGCCATGAAGAAAACTGTGACTGGGATACAGCCTTTTGGTTTTGGTGTTTTTTAGGGGGGTTTATTTGG
>VXAU01001441.1:575416-600639 GCA_013399695.1 Formicarius rufipectus | reverse complement strand
TTTTTTTTTTTTTTTCACATCCTCATTCTTGAGCATCCCTGACTGGTCCCTGGCAGAAAAAAGTGCAGGGAGTGCAACAGTAATGATGGAAAAAGCACAGAAAACCTCCAGGGTTCAGGAGGAGCAGAACACTACTTGATGAAAATGAGACTTGTCTCAAAGCCTGTAGCACAAAGAAGCATCCTAAGCCACCTTGATCATCAAAGACGGTGCCTCTCTCTGCTCATCACTGATCCTATCCCCAGGAAATGTCCGTTCTCATGCACAACCATTTGTTGAAGCTACACAGGGACCAGGTCTGGGAAATTATCCAGGTTAAAGATAACTCAGCAACAGTGCCAACATATAAATTAATTTTTCAAAATTGGATTTCCCTCCTTCATTAGATTTCACTTGGCCATGCTATCATTCATATCTACACTAAGGAGAAAGCCGAAAGACGAGATGAGACTGCTCCTCCAAGCAGCAGTACCAGTTCAAAGGCACTTTTCCCAGATGGAAGAGCTTGTCAGGCAACAGCCTTTGTTTTTCTCTGCAATATTAGCTGAGATCAGTAAAAAGAGGACGCCAGAAAGCCAAACCAGGCACACACCACACCACACCCAACAGACCTCTGGACAGGAGCACTGCAGCAGCTGTGGCAACTTTTTCCCACTTATCCAGAAAAGGTGCTTTGATGATGGGAAGTTTTCATGACCATTTGCCCTCCGAGGACTGGAAGATGGGCAGGTTCCCCTGCTGCAAAAAGGAAACGGTGATTCTGCTTCTCCAACAGCAGCAGAGAAGAAATTGTTGTTTTCTTCATAGAGGATCTCAATGTTGAGTAAATTGATTCAAGTCAGTATGTGCAATCACCTGTCTGTGTTTGATGACCTGCAAGGTCAGGGGATCCAAAAGCAGCTATGGCCAGGAAGTCAGTAATCAAAGTCAAGTCAAAAACTCAATGATTTCTTTATTTAAATTACTACTAAGAGGGATATCTTAGAGAGGGAGAGGACTAAGATTTAAAGTACCTGTCTTTGCATTAGCTTTTGCCTTTATTAAAAAAGTTACTTTGAAAATTACCATTAACATGTTGAGCCTTCTGCATCATTGCACCACTCTGTTCGGCAAACTACACTTTTAGTACAGCTGTAAACAAAAGTATTTTTAAAAAGAAAAACACAGAAAAACACCATCCTTTTTCTTTTTTATTATTAATAGAGAAGACCGAGTTTATTTAAAAAGGCTCTAAAAAGGAAGTCAAAGTGATGGTTTAAATGCTAACCTTCATAATGACACCAGAATTACCCCAATGTCACTATACATTTCTCAAGTGTTCTGTTCATGACAGTTGGAGCTCACAGTATAGGAGATGCTGTGCCCATGCCTATAAACAGGCATTCAGGAACAAATTTGGAGCAAGAAGCACAATGACATGAGTGAAAAAAAGTTTTTATTTAAAGTCTTTGAGAGTAATTGCTAAAAACAAATCTCAACCAATCCACGGCATGTCTCAGTTCTGTGTTTGCATTCACTGTCCTCAAACGACTTGTAACCTATTTTTGCATGTTGTGCAGTTTAATGGATTTCCTGAACAGACTTCCCATTAACTGACAGAGAGCACAAAAGAAATGTCCAACTGCACTGAATATCATGTTACATACATTAAAGTTTGAAAAAGACAACCAGCTACGTTGATAATAGGTGTGGGAAAAAAAGAGGAATATGTAGTTACAGTGTTTGGAATAATGGCTGATATTGTCTCATACAATAGATATTTCACAGGTGAGAATGATAACCAATCTACACCCAGAGGAGGAATTTGCATCAATGCTTCTCTAAAAAATAATACAGCACCATCTTTTTAATACTCTAGTCAAAAGACCATCAACCACAGGTACAAAGATGATAAACAGGGAAAGCCTGTCTACATGGGATAGTCACATGGCAGGTTGTGTACCAATGCAACTTCTCATATGTGTACACCTTATACTAAAATTGGAATGTGGCATGATCTGATATTTTCCAGTAGCTATGTCATTATAGTAGTGTAGTAGGTCCTCAATTACACTTTCAACAACTCAAAGTACGTATTAATTATTACATCTTAAAATTTCTGTGGGTTTTACATGAAATATATGATTTATGTTTGTATTTTCGACTGAAGAATCATTTGTGGTTTTTCATTTTCATTTCAGCAGAAGCTTTTAACATGTAATCAAAATGTATATGGTTGGAAGGAGAAGAAGTAATTACTGCAGGGGAAATAAAAACACAAAAAATAAATCTTGCCCTGTCAGCAAAATGGAAGAAGGGGCATATACATGTGGTTCTGCTCCCTTTCCATGTTCTCTGGACTCCGCAAGTCCATAAGGTCCCACCACACTTCAAGTAGATGCTGAACTAGAATAATAAGGTAAGGAAACCAGAAAGTTGCAGTGCTCTTGAATTTCATCTTAAAAGGCAACCCCTCTGCTTAACACCAAGTGGCCTCACTCCTTGTGTTATCCATGCACCCAGGCTGCAGCACATCCAGAAGGCTGCCAAATGCTACCTCCTCCCAGCAGATGCAGAGCAGGAGGGTGACAGGTAAGCAGGCAAGGAGCTATCTTCAGTCTCCTGCTGTTTTCAAGGACAGCAACCTCCTAGTAAATCTGACTGGCCTGAGCCAGCTAGGGGAGGTGCTCTGCTACATCCTGTCCTGTTGTCCACAGCTATGCCCTCTTGTCCATTCCCTTCTGGGCTGGGAAGGAAAGGTTCCTCACATGCTGGGTCCTACCCTTGCTACAGCAGGTGGGAAGGAAGCTGCAGGCCTCCTCTCCAGTGCCCTGGCATTTCACCCTGCAGTCACAGTGCTTTGGACCTGCTCCCCAGCCCTGCCCATACAGCTCAGTTCCTACAAGCAATTTCCTCCATTGTGTTAAACGTAACAGCACGGTTCTTCATACTGCTGAAAAGCTTTAGCCCATGGGACCAGAGTCAAATGCTGTTCTTTCAGACAGCCAAAAAAAGTTTTGGCAGCATTTGTAAAACAAAGTATCTCTGTAACAACAAAATATCCTTCTCAGCCTCAGGCAAGCAGAACTGCTACATGCAGCACCTGCTGTGGTTTAGGTGGATAGGTGAGTATTACCTTTTTAACACAGAGATAAATCTGCTTAAGGAGATTTGACTTTTTAAGATCATCTGACTGAAATATGTGATTAAGACCTTGAAGTCATTTATTTATAGCAGCGTTACAGAAAGCAAAAATCCATTACAGAAACACAGTTACTCCAAAAACATAAAATATAATTTAAACTAACATTACCTGTGATTGGCTACCTGTTAAGTTTATGCCTACTGGAATAAAAACAGCCAGTCCAGAAAAACAGTGGTAAAAACCTGGAGCTGTTATCAGTACCTTAAGTGTTATACAAGTTCTCTGTGCCAGAGACTGCTATCTCCCAGGAAAATACTCAGTACAGACACCTTGAGAATTGATTTATGGCTCATTTACGTTACAACGGTTTTCCAGTGCAAGGACAATTATCTCTCTCCTCCCCAAATTTCCAAGAGTTCTGCTGTCCTTGGAATTTTTTTTCACACAAATCAACAGGAGAAATCCCACAGAGCTCAATGAAACAGCACAGAGACTTAGAGCATAGCTAACATGAAAGCTCAAACTTCAGATGATCCTGGGAAACACTCCCTGCCCAGACTACAGAGTCGGACAGAAACACCCCACCACAAACCTACACTTATAACTCACCCCATAATCAGATTGATAGGAGCAGAGAGGGGCTGGCATAAATCTCTTCAAAATGCAGTCTGGAAGCTGGACTAACGCTGAGGGCTTGAGAGTTTACTGGCCTAGTGCCATGGGGAATCTAAGGCCATCAGGAACACCCACACATTCTCTTACCCTGTTCAAAGCCCAAGAGTATAGGGGTTTCAGTTCCTTGGGGAGTCAGGAGCCAGGAGTCAGGAGCCCAACACACATAGGGGCACAGCAGAAACTTCAAAACAGGCAATTAATAGTTCAGATACAGTGCAAACAAACAGGCATCCAGTGTACCTGTGGAGGATCCGCAGCATTTCTTTTTTTTTTTTATGGGCAGAGTTTCCTTAGTTAGCTACATAATGCTCCACAATGTCTCGAGTAGAAGGGGAAAAAACTGCCTCTTTCCAAAAGTACAGTGCTGTAGGTATTATTCATATCTCTTCCTTTAAATTTGCAGCACTATTACCAGAAACAGACTATCCCACCAGCCAAACCAACAATACAAAGTAGCATGGCACACACCAAAACCAAACAGGCAACACCCTTATACCAGGGGCAGCAGATAGAAAGGCAAGAAATTAATTTCTGGGCCAGAAACAGCAGCACATTCCAAGAAGGGGCATACCCAGGTTCTTATCAACCCATGTTTTCTTCAACCCAGCAAACTCTAACATACCTCACAATGCTGACTCTTCTCAAAACATGGCACAGCCCACTCCCTACTACTACATGGTACAGAGCGCAGCAGACCTGACCAGGACTGCTGCCACAAGGAGGTAAAACAGCAGAGAATCCTCTGAGCACAAGCAAAAGCTGACTAAGAGCACCACTAAAAAGTCAGTACCATAAGACATGAAAGGCAGTACCATGAAAGGCACCTTCATGCCACAGCAGCTCAGTGATGCAATTCCGTCATCCATAAGACACATGGCAAAATCAGAAGGCTGAGTTGGATCACCTCTTTCAGGAGCATATTATCCAACATTGTTTTAAAATTGACCATGGAACCACATGTCTGCCAAGTATTAATGCTAAAATTCCACCAGTGTTTGAGCTAGATTAAATTTTAAAACAGTTCACTGGGATTAGGCAGAATTTCATGCAATAAGTACATCAAGCACCTAAGAGCTGAAGAAAAGACATGACTGGGAAGCTGAAGGGACAAGACCATACCTGCAGACACTACAGAAACCGTGTCATTTTAAAAGGTAATTATATCAGACAAAGAAGTCTGAATTGTACCTATCAAGAAAGTCATCTTCTGAAGCCTCCAAATTTTGTAACCTTTACAATACGTCTTTAAATCCCATCATAAGCAAAAAGGTAAATGCTACAGCCCACCAGGAACATCCAGGACAACCCTCATACTCAGCATTCACAGGGAAGCAAAGTGGAAGAAGACAAAATACACTGCAACTCTGTTAACAGCAACTCTTCAAAACTGCACAGACGTCTACATCAGAAGGCTTACTGTGTAACTATTTATGTAGTAAAAATGAGGTTAAATAATTTTCCTTTTAAAAGCAGATAAGCAACACCCCAAACTCTGTTTGGGAAAAGCAAATTGAAGGTCATGCATGCTTCTGCCTGACAAACCAGACTTACACGAATCTCGCAAGGTGAAAAACTGAAATTACTGGTGCATGTTTTAAGATTAAATAAACTCTTTTCCCTGCATAGTCTGTGATGCAGCCCCCAAAGAAATCAAGAACTTCACAGAATTCTGCTTTTCCTAAAAATAACCTCTTTGTATAGATCTCACACTATTACCCAAGTCTCACTTCACATGCAGGCAAGTAAACAGGTGAGGAGATTAACCACACTTTCCTTCTTATGCAAGCTTTGTATCTCTGTATCTTCTGGTACTGGAAAGTTTTGAAGAATTCTGTGGAAAGCCTCAGAACCCCATTAAATACTTTCACTAACCCTGTTACCAATAACAAAATGCTTCTCCAATCCAAAACGACTTCACTACTCTTGAGGATGAAAGCACCGGAAAGAACTTGAGACTGCAGAAACCACTATATTATCTTGTTTATGTTTATCAGAGGAAGCACTCACATTGGGAATAATTCTTGTGATTCAAAGACTAAAGAGAAAACAGTAATTCATGTTCTTCTGCTGACTTCCATCCAGCACCACAGAATTAAAAGACTGCCAATATAAAAATGCCAGAACCCAGAAAGCAACTGCACAACACGAGATGAGGAAACTGCTCCCAAGATAAACAACTTTACCCATGCACTGTAACACTCTTCAGAAAAGGCAAGTTCAATTTCCCTCCCAAGTCTCATTCTCCTGGTTTACACCAACGACAAAATGAAAACCATACATATATATATATATACACACAAAAAACACAGTAAGTTTGCAAGTAACAAATAGCAAGCATCTCTCAAGCATCTGAAGGACCTCCCAAAGCTCTACTCAAAAGGTTCTAGTGCTGCTGTGAAATTATAGACATTTTTCAATGTCTTAAACTACAACAATCACAAAGGACAGCTAGAACACTAATCTACACAACAGCAAGCAGAGAGCCTGCTAAAAACGTTGAAACCCCTCCGTATTAAGCAACCGAGACATAAATCACAATACTTTGTTTCAGAAATATTTTATGACTTCTCTCATTATCCAACAGAGCAAATCACCTATCCCGAACATATACCCCTAAATAACAGAGCAAATAAAAAACATCGTTCCCCATAAATCTTAAGTAGCGATATATTCAGACTTTTCTTACAAAATAAAATGCCTCAAGATGCAAGTTATTGGCTGAAACAATGTAAGTAAAATGCAATACTGTTATTTAGTTTCACTAACAGGATTATGAGGTAATGTTTATATGTCTGGAAGCAGAGCTAAGATGTTTCCGTTACATAGATGAACTGAAATGATGTATTATTTCCTAGAGTCATTTGAAAATATCTAAGCATCTCCAGGATCTTGACTTGACTATTCCTCACACCCAAGATAAACTTCCATGATGGTTTGTTTAAAAACAATGTGTGGAAACTTTTCTTTCTAAAAGCAACAAGTAAGTTATGGGTGCTACAGGAAATCTGAATAAACATCAGCACTTTGGCTCAGCAGAGTAAGAACAACTGCAAGGAGGTAACTGCTTGGAGAAACAGCAAACTAAGGAGCACCAAACATTTCAAGCCTGTTGTGTGGATATAATGAGCCTGGCCAACAAGAAAAGCACTTAACAGAAAAATTTATTACAGCCACACACATAAGACATGTCCTCAAGAGAGTATGTTTGTGTATATATTCCTTATCTAGGTTTTCCTTCATCCTAGACACCATCAACATCTTCTTTCCACACTCCCTCCATCCTTGTTGCATTTTTCTTACTTTAAAGGAGTGACCATGGTGTGTCAGACCTAGGAGTCTCTGCAAGTCAACATCCTGTCCCCAAGAGTTGCAAGGACCAGGGAAAAACCATAACAATATGACAAGTATATAGGACTCCTTCTCCAGCTAAGCTTTCCAGACTTGACCTGTTTAGAGTTGAGTAACTACATACCAATGATTCCTATTGTTGGAATTGTTGTGAATGTTTAAAAGGAAAGCTAAGGTTAGGATGTAAACAACTAGTGTGACTGAAAAATCTGTATCTCATTCATTGTACACTGTGTTTTACTCATCTTTAGGCACTAAAAATTAATTAGAAGGGGGAAAAAACCGCTGTAAATTACAGGCTGGTAACAGCTAAATTACTGCAGTAAACACTCATATTTCTTTGCAAATCATGGTTTTAATGTATAAGTCTTCTTCTATTTGAATGCAAATTTAGGCAACTAAGCCAATAATCTACATTAATTTAATACATTCTGTGAATTCCTTTATTTCCCTTAGACATTCACAGTGTAAGGAAACAGAAGGCGAACATTAGGTTGTACAACTGGCTTCAGGTTCTGAGAAAGCATTAGCAATCTGAAGCTAAAGGGGGCCACTGCCCACTGAGATGGGCTTTGAAGCATGTCCTAGACATTTATGTAATTTTTTCAAAAGAATGATGGCAACGAGACCAATGCAGCAAATATAAAAGCACCCAAATCCCAATGAGAATGTTTCCCCTAATATTTTCACTTCATCTTTGACTTCAGAGATCTGGCTATCAGTGGTGATTAAAAAAGGAGACTGAAAACTAAGATTTGTAATTCCCCTGGAAACCACTAAGAAATCATTCAATGTAAGTATTGATTTTACAGTTCATCTCCATATAGCATTCTTCAGATTAAAGTCACCACAAGTTGGAGACATAACAATTATTAAAATTAAATGTAAGCATTTTGGTCGACTGGCCAAAAGCAACATGAAAAGCAACATTTTTTCAAATAAATCATACTTATTTGTTTCCACTGCTGAGACAGTAGTAGACAGCTACTTGACATAGCTCATACAAAGCATGGAAAATGCTGAGTAAACTTGCTGTTATGAAAGTTAAGAGACACATAAAACTTGAAATTAAAGGACCCCTTTCCGTCATTCTTTCAGAAAACTATCCAAACTCTTCCATTATGATTTCTCATCTTCTTGTACTTCTTGTCCAAATATATCCAGTATCATACAACTGCACATGCAAACCAATTCCAGTTTCAAGCTGTACATTGAACCTTCCAGACTACCAGTGTTTTCCATGTGAAAGACCTCACTCGTTTTGACAATTTCTTTTTAAATTAAGTTGAAATTTTAATGCTATTCATTATGAGGTGAAATACCCAAGACCTTGACCCTATGCAATGGGCAGGGGAAAACAGAGAGGCTCTCCATTCTGTAAGGTGAGTGGGAAGATGCACAGGCAGAGGGAAATATTTGTGCCTGGGCTCAAGGGCACATCATCCCAATAAAAAGTAAAAAATGCCACAGTAAAGTTAGGGACCCAATAGACACAGATGTGCCACTGTACAGCTGTATTACAGTGTGCCATTTATTTTTGAACTTGCTGGTTCACTTGGGAGCCAGTGACACAGAAGTTCACAGAAGGGCCTAAAAACAAGGTTTGGAAAAGTAGGCAAGAAAACCTAACAACACAAAATAGTCTTTAAGTAGGAATAACAGTCTTAAATAAGGACCCATTGCATAAATTTATGCTTGCATGTTACTCTTATACTTTTACTTCTTGCCTGTTAAACTCCCACTAGCTGCAATATCTACATGAGGAGTTTAAACTGATCTTTAAAAAGTTTTGTAGATATTTCTATTTTGTTTGAAAAGTTACTTTTTTCATTTCTTGCCAACCAAGGCAAAAAATAAGCCCGTCACCACAAAACACAGAGGGTAAAAGAGCATTTGGTAAGTAGTAAAAATGGATGGGGAGGGTTTTATTTCAGCTTCACTAGCCACTGAGAGGGCAAAAGACCTGCAAAAACTGAGGCACTCAGATGATGACTATCTGCACTGTAAAGACATGATAGCTGGGTGGTTCTCTTCTACATAGAAATTTCAAATATTTTAAAAGATAGTGTTTTAAATAAGCTTGTTTACACTTCTAAATTTCGGGGACATAAAAAGCCACAGACAATTTCATGTTCATCTTGCCTCCTCGCCTGCAGTTCAGGAACTGGTTTGCCAGCACACAGTATTTTGGTGTTCTCAAGCTAACCTTTCCAACAATTGCTAGTATAACCACTCAGATACTGAGCACCACCTCTACAAAAAGCTATCAAGATGGCACAAGAACTACACTAGCCTGAAGACCAAAAGGTGCCTTCTGATGAGAAGTCAGATACTCTGGGATGCTGACTGGGCATACCACCTACTGACACACTTTACCTTCTATTAAAACATGACTTGAGGGTCTGCAATTACATTATACTAGAAATCATTCATGGGTTTGCTTAGAGTGGGGACTTCACTTAAGGGCCTGCAACCCACATAAAGAAAAAAGATGCAAGCTGGGAATGAAAGATACACATGTAACTCCCCAAAGTTACATATGAGGTAAGTGCTAGAACTAAGAACTGATTCAGGTCTTTTTGACCGTTGCTCCATGTCCTATGCCCATACAAGACACACTGCCTCTATGAATTTTTAAAAGAGAACAATCACAAGATGACAGAAAAAAGCTGCACAATAGATTATATACAATGTCAAGGACCTTCCTGAAAGCCTCTTGGGGCTCTGTCTGTTTAGCAGACAGCACTTAGAAAGAATTCAAAAACATTCTTAATACTAAAGTATCTTACTCAGATATCTGTCTCAAAGCTGGAGTCTTCCTTAACACAAAACTACTTGTTCTTTAGCACACCCCATTTAGCTACTTCTGCTTTATCCTTCTTGATGCCTCCTCTTCTACAGGTGTCACTGTTAATTTCCCCTTCTGAGAATCCTGAACTGCAACATTCCATTCTGTCAACATCAACATAATTGCATTTCTCCCAAGGGAAAGCAGGTCTTGAGGCATTAAGAGATGAACAAAACTTGACCTCAAGTCTTTAGCCACCACTACATACCATCTGAATAGCAATAAAGAAGTAGCAACTTTTCCCCACACTACCACTTCTAAGTGGTGTGACAAGCATGTCTCTAGATGTCTGTAATGCAATAAGGCTACTGGTTTATGCAGTTTCACTAACAGCTATTTAGTAGTGAGTGGAGAGAGTATCCAATTCTCCTCTTCAGCAGTACAGAAAATAACCTTGTGACAAAGATGATTTTTATACTTATTTCCTACTCCCTCAGGAGTAAGTGAGCTTTAGTTCCTCTTGTACATCAGAGCTTGGAGATGACTGAGACTTATTAAACTAACAAAGTTATTAGGAAAGCAGTATCACATTTCTTAAAAATCACCAATCATGAATTCCAAATTATAAAAATGGTTGACTGAAAAAACATTGCTTTTATTTATAAAGATCACAGAATATGGAGTTGGAAGAGACTCACAAGGATTTCTGAGTTCAACTCTTGGCCCTGAACAGCACCATCCCCAAGAGCCATGTGGCCCAGAGTATCATCCAAATGCTTCTTGAACTCTGTCAAGTTTGATGCTCCGACCACTTCCCTAGGGAGCCTGTTCCAGTGCCCAACCACCCGCTGGGTGAAGAACCCTTTTCTAATATCTAACCTAAACCAAGCATAACTTCAGGCCATTCCTTCAAGTCCAGTCACTGGTCAACTTAGACAGTGTACCCTTAATGAGTCTTATCCTGTGAGATAATACTGCTTATTCTGTGTTTTAAATCAGATGAACTTCAGTTTTAGACACAGTTATGTTTTAGATATGCTTGTTTTCATAAACATTCCCCAGGAACTGGATGCTAGAAGCTCAACTGCAGTGCATCTTGCAATTGAGTACCCAAGAACAGTTGTAGTGTTTATAGTGTTACAAATTACCATTATAATTCTCTCCACTACCCAAAGAAAATCACCATTCCAACATTACATACACAGAAAGGAAAGCACTTTCTGGACACATACTGCAGCAGATTTAACTTTTATACATACCTGAAAAATCATAAAGTCTTGTGAAAAAGGCAGAATAAGAAGTGATATATTTTAATCAACATTGAAATAAACCCTGTAACCTTACCGAGCAAAATAGCCTGGTCGCCGTTCCTTCTTCTCCTCTCTGGTCTCCATTATTTAGAGTCAAATGGGCAAGGTGAGCAGCCAAGCGTGATGCTCTTTTTCCCTTCAGTACCTCATATCCAGGCAGAGTCTCCTGTGCATAACGTTCAAAAACAGGAAGTTCATAAATCAACATGTCAGCAACACCAACAAAATCCAATAGGTTGTGGAAATAAAACCGACCCAGGGACAAAGCAAAGTAAAACTTTAACCAGTGTTTGCCATGTAATGTCTGTTTAGTATACAATGAGACAAAACCCAGTAAATGCACCCAGGCCAGTTTCTCAGCAGCATAAGAGAGGTACTGCAAAGCAGGTAACCCAAAGAGTTGCACCAAGTTCTAAAACCCTGGAAAGATTAAACTACTTTGAATGTTTATACCACAATATGTTCCAGGTCTCATGTATTTCACAGACAGAAGATCAAGAGAAGCTTTGGAAGTAAGCAGTACACACAGCAGAACCAGTAAGACACACAATGTTCACTTTATAAAAATTCTGTAAAACAGTGAGAAATCAAAAAGTTTTAAAACAGTGCAAAGGAAGGATGATCTATACAAAAGTTCAAACAAGCATACAGGGAGAAACAAGACAGATTTCCAGCTGTCCAGATGAAATGCAGTCACCTTGAGATAGGCAAGACAAGGGAAGATTACCTAGGTTATCCAAGAAATAATACTGGCTTTTGACATGAACATCACCACCTCCTGGCTGAATGCCATATTAAGACACTTGGAAACCAGGAGCTGGGAATTTCTGAACTGCTTTATAATTACTGCAATTAACAATATGTGACATTAATTGCTGTCCAAGACCCCTGCCAAGATGTTTTATCCTCTTTCCCTCTTTAACACACATTCAATCCACCCCAATGGCTTCTGCAATGCACAAAATAAGACAACTTCAGAGCACTTTACCAGTATTTCAGATTAAACTCAAACCAGAAGTTACTACTAAACATTTTAGTCTAATGGGCTGTATAGCAAAGAAACAGAAGCCACATAAATTATGATTCATAGCAAAAGAAGAAAAATCCCTCTGGGTCCTAATCAGTTTCCACTATTTTCCCCTGCATTAAAAGCTACAAACTGCCAGATGTCAAGAAAATAGATAATGTAGTAAAGACAAACAATTCTACTTGAAAAGCCCAAGAACATACCACAGTAGAGTCCATCAGAAATATCTGCCATAATTTTCTCTCCTTATTTATGGAGGTTCGGTCCGCAGCGATTGAAGTCCATTGCTTCAAAATGCAGTTTTTCTTACTCATTAGGTTTGAATACATGCAGGACATCAAAAAGAATCTAGCCCCTGATCTTTACACATCAGGTAGAGTCTCACAGTAACAGGCACTCTTTAAATGGCAAGTGTCTGAGACATCTTTGGCTTTATGAAAAGAATACTATTTTATCTCTGCAAGGTAACACATGATGTAGTCTTCAGTTGGAGCCAGAAACCTGGACAACCGTAGCATAACAGTACCATCAAAAGAAATTGGCCTGCTCAGATGTCCAGTCTGTATGAAGATACCACATACTTCATGAGAATTTTAATGCATCGTTATCTTTCCCCTTGCAGCACATCCTTAGATCTTCAGAAGACCAAAACTGGTGGCTTTGTTATCACTGTATTTATAACTACAATAAGTCTTCCAAAGAATGCAACTACAACCTATGTACCTTTACAAAAGAGTTCAAAAAAGAGGAACCAGCCTTTGCCTTCACTACACTGCAATGTGACACAGGCCAAAGTTTAATCTCATATGGACATCAAGAGCTATCAAATAATCACAGAGCATCAAGATAGTATTAAACCCATGACCACAAAGACAGTGGGACTAACGGAAATGAGAACAGGGAAGTGGTGAGAGGCCTTCCCATCACTGAAACATAGTCAGCTGGGATGAATATAGGGACGAGGTATCTGTCCTCAGCAACTCCTTCTGTGCAGGAGACAGTGGCACACTCTTTACATTCATTTTCTTTCTCTCCTGTGAGCTACCAATCCCACCCAAGGGAACGACAGCTTTGCTCCAGTAAGGCACTGGCAGATGAAGGGAGTGCTACTGCCCAGGGAGTCAGGACAAAAAGCCCCTGCCTACCCACATCCCTGTCTGGCCCAGTACGAGAGAAGCCCTGCCTGCTTCAAGCAAAAAGAGGCATGAAGAAAGAGAGAGCAGGTAGGGCTTAAGCCTGGACCTAACCAGAGATGCTTACAGGAGGTAATAGCATCAAGCCAGAGAGGCATTGCACAGCTCACCAAGTATAAGGTTTGCTGTTTGCTAAACAAAGCTTGCAATGACAATGCTGGTATGGAGACTGTTCTCACATCAGCTAAACGCAAGTCTGAGTCCTGTCACACAGTGAAGAGGAATAAATCAAGAACTTAAAAATAAATAAATCATTATATTCGTAACAGATGGGCACTCAGAAAATGAGAATGTTATCCACAGACCAGACACAACAAAGGCATTCAGGAAAATTTTGTTTATTCTTTCACAAATAAAAATATACAAGAATAAAATATCCAGTCACCAATTAAAGAAAAGTTTTACAATAAAATGTCAGGTCCCACTCTGCTGACTTAAAGCTTATTTAGCTGACCTTCCTGGAAGAAATAGAGGTGTTGTTCTAAGAAGGCGTATTTAAGTCTGAAAATTACACTTTGAAAACACGGTACTAGGAAAAGCAAACTGATTAAGGATGCTGACCTCCTAAGTTCTGAGTTTACTGTTGTTGCTGGGAATTTTCATGTACTAGTTCCTTTAAGGGAGAAAAACCCCAAGCCTGAAAGCTAGGAGGACCACAGCACGACCTACAGTAACTGCTACTGAAAACTAGTCTTTAGTATTTCTGAAAGGTCCCTTACAATTTTTAGTTCTTTAAGCAGTAACAGTACAAAAGCCACATTTCCTTTTATGTTATCACTGACATTTTAAGATTATATCAAAAAAGGCAAACCTACTCCCCACTTCCCCCTAACCTGTCCTTTGCTATCTCCCAAGAAAGAAATTCCAGGTATTCTTTACTGCTATTAACTGAACATTATTAATTCTATATAATTAAAATGAATCTTAGTTTCCTGGCAGCTCCTTTCTGGTAGAGATGAAGGCTGAATCAGGCAGACTATTAAAAATGTACAGATTTGGGGAATATTTATATCCTTGGAGACAGACAACTTACTCATATATCATGAGTTCAGTCCAAACTCAAATGATGACAAAGCTCATTTTACAGAAATTTCAGGCTCAGTTTAACCCTTTCTACACTGAACAGAAATGGTGAAAAGCTTATATTGCACATCTACAGTAACGATTCTTTTAATTAGGCATTTTCAAGAGGAAATATATTCCTGATGACCACACAATGCCTTTAAGTAAGGATCTGGTTAAAAATTTGCCCCTCTCCAAATTTAGCCAATGTCAGCATCTGATAATTATATGAAGAACAAAATATATAAAAATACAGTCTTTTTTTATGCCCATCCTATTGTTCTGGATTATTTTCATTTGTATTTGTTCTTTTTTGCATACACACTTTGCCTATTTAGTCTTGCTTCCAGGGAGTTCTGGGGATGCTACTATGAGTTCGTAATGAGGGTGGGATTGCTCCAGCAAGGTCACAAAAAGGTTTTAAAAAAATTAAAATCGTAGGAAGGGACTGAACTCCTGACCGTGGATACCCACACCACTTCAACTGCCACAACCCTCCCAAAATCTCCAGAAATGCTGCTTCCAGGTCCTGCTGCCCTCCCTGTCATCTTGCTCTGCAGTGAGCAGCCGTCTGCACTGATACACTCAATGCAGCAGCAGAAGGTTCTCTTAAGTGAGAGCATAAACAAAGGGAATTGGAACTCTACTTTTGAGGGGAACATTAAATAATTAAGCAGGTGAACAGAGCACCCTCTAAAGACTAGTTATTCAAAATTACTTTTTCTCCCTTTTCCTTCCCTTCTCCGAGAATGTACCTGCTACTTGCAGTTTAAGTAATAAATTTCATTTTCATGAAACAACAAAAAAGCCCTGCTTGCTGTGCTTGAGAGCAAGCACCCAGAAATCCTGTTTGCTGGCTCAAAAGCATCAACAATCAATCCCTCAACTGTGGGCATTACTTTCCAAAACCATGCACATGAACAACAGTACATCCAACAGCACTAGCAATGCAGAAAGCCAATGAAGAATCTGATTATTTTTAGAACATTCAGTGGACTTGACAGCTTGTCTCTGACCATCTGTGCCCACTGCAAGTCCTGGAAAGATGTACAGAGAAAAAGGAGCATTCAAAGACCATAAAGTTCTCTAGATATAATTTTCACGATCCTGTACAGTTAATATCTCTCAAACTTTCATAAGGTTGGAAAATAATGTAATTCTCTACTATGCAAACAGGGAGCTGAACTACATGAACTAACTTCACATGCTCAAACAAGAGCAGAAGAATAACAAGTGCAAGTATGCTCCCACTAGCTTTAATCCAGCCAGCTTCAATAACCAGCAGAAATGAGAACGAGAGGAGAATACCTGAACTAGAAGATAGTTAATATTTTCTGAGAAATTTAAACTGATTAACTTTTGAGACTGATAGTACAATCTCAATTTCATTTGGAACTGCAGGCATACACATAAAAATTATAGCTCAGATCTAAAACACAAAACACCAACACTGAAGATCCAGGTTCTGGTGCTCTCTGGTGCTGTATGCCACACAACAGTAATCTTTTATTTTTGCTTCTCTATTATACTTTCGCCCCTGAGACAACAAACACCACACACATGTGCTCATACCACTGCACACTTCCTTACTATCACCTGCTGTAATACCAACATTCAAAACTGGTCATATTCAGACATGAAGCATTACTAATGATTTGTCTTAGATCTTCAACTATCTTCTTATGAATAACAAGTCTTCTGGGTATGTGCCAATAATAACCCCCAAAAGATGCACCAAAACAGACAACAAGGATTACATCAAGTCAATACTAAGATTAAAAAGAGAAAATACATGTATGCAGTACTTCAAGAGCAATATTATAAGTGTCTATCAAGTTGGAAGACTATGAAATTGTAGAACAAGTCACAGATAGAGAGGAAGCATTTTCAGTGTCTTAGAACTGAAACTGAACCCTTGGGGGTCGAGCTGTGCCTCTGATGAGCCCAAAACAGTTACAAGAGCACTGTGCAGATGCAGACAGATAAAACCACACAGCAGTATTGGAGCACTGTGCCAAACTTTGCAGCATCTGATTAAAGCCTCACTGACTGGACTAACCAGGTTGAATTTTACTGCTTTTATCTTCTGCTAGTGTGTTTTATTTCGTGTAATAGTAAAGGTTAGAGTTTCACAATAAACACTACAGCATCTCAAGATGAAATGCAGCAGAAATCCAGTCAGTATAGAAGAGAGCAAACAACAACTTTTTTAGTGTTTTCTTCAGGCAGAATGACTTAGAAAAAAAGTGATTATTGGAAACTTTCAGGAAAGCATCCAGCACAAACCAATAAAACACAGCACAGACTTAATACATTAAGTTGGAATGGAAAAATAATTATTCTAAAGCTATCTTAAGATAAATAAGGAATTTTTTTATTATATAGTTACATTATAATCACCATGTGAAGAGTAATGTTATTTCTAAACCATTAATAAGCTCTATAAAGAAATTCCAGTTCATTACACATAACTGAAGGGTGCTAAACTAAACTAGGAGAGCCTCTCCATCTGAAGTTGAGACTGATGACTCATCCCTTGCTTAGATGAATAAGCCTTATTTATGCCTTTAAATACGTTAAAGTATTCGTCCCATCACATTTCTTGTAACAAGGGTACACTCTTAAAATCCACAAAGAATTAAAATACAAAAATTAAGAGACAGAAAATAAATACATATGGAGAAGTAATTTCCTGTTAAACACAGAACAGTATCACAATTTCTGTGTCACTGAACAGAGGAAAAAAAAGAGATTTGATGTGGCTATTTGCCCACTGTGGACTCCCAAGGACAGTGAAAATAAGATTTGGAGATAAGATAGGCAAAGAAAACAAACACCCTTGCTCTTGAGGAATAGAGTACAGTGTTTAGGAGGTTATTTCCTCCCCTACAGTGGTATAGTAAACTAATAGTTCAAGTATTTTCATTCCCTATTAATGAAATAAGAGTAGGCTAAGCTTAGATCACCCTCAACTCCCTGACTAGACCCTCAACAGTCTGTTCACATGAACAAAGTTCAAACAAAATAAATGAGAATGAATGTAACAAACATTTCTGATTCAGAAACAGAACAATAACAAAACTTGATTCAGCTCCAAAGAACTCTCCACACAAATTATTCCTGCCTTGCTTGGGAAGAGACTTTTACTCACTAACTCAGGTTGTCATGTTTCACATAGAATAAGGAGAAGAAAAAGAGCTACCAGAAATTCCACATCACCAGTCAGGTTCTCAAGAGACAAAACCATCCAGATTTAATCTTCCGTCATTGGCAGCCGAACATCACCAGATGTATCCTCCATAAGGAACAATGTATTTTACTGTTTAACTCAGTTGCAGTTGCTAGACAGAAAGTGGTTACAAAACACAGCATAAACTATTAACTATTGGCAGACTACTATGCCATACGAAATGTAAAAGTGCAGTGCTGTTGGAAATCGGGCCACTTGGGAAGATTTTCATTTTTAGGTCACAAAGAACATTGCCACAAAGGTTTTAAAATAATTAATACCTTTATTTTCTTCTGTATCCTATTTCAACCAACCCCAATTCAACTGAGCATCCAAATCCCATAGCTTTTCATACTCACACTGTACAGATATACATTATTACCCTCTACAACTGCCTGAAAGGAGCTTGTGGTGAGGTGGGGATCAGCCTCTTCTCCCAGGCAACTGCTGACAGAACAAAGGAAAAAGGCTTTAAATTGTGCCAGTGGAGGATTAGGTTGGATATTAGGAAGTATTTCTTCACTAGAATAGTGATTAAGCATTGGAACTACTCCCTAGGAAGTGGTGGAGTCACCATCCCTGGAAGTGTTGAAGAAACGAGCAGACGTGGCACTTAGTGATATGGATTCAGTTGAAGGTTCAGTTTGATGATCCTGGAGGTCTTTTCCAACCTTAATGACTCTGCGATTCTATCAACTAGAAAAAGGTGCGGTTTACTGTATCCAGAGAGAGTGCGATGGATGTCACTGTTCCCTTATCTCTCCCTGGAGCATGCAGGCATATACACAAAAGACTTTTTATGTAAATGCTTCCCCACTGTTCAATTAAAACACCAAATACTTGCAGTCTTCTAAAACACCAAAAAATGAAAAGCATTCAACACATCAACTAGCATTTAGACAATCCCCCTAGCACTACCTTGCTGATCTGTCAGTTGACACCAGCATGTTCCTTTCTCACAACTTCTAATCTCATCATCTGTTTAGTTATTCAAAGAAAGCCTGCACATCTGTTTTGACAAGGCCAAAACCTATACATACAGATAACTACAGCACTTCCAGATCCAATGAATTACAGGTTCTCTGCTAGGTTTATATGTAACACGATTGAGTCCTCCCTAAATTCCCCTCCCTGAACCAAGCAAAGGGACAGCAGTGAACAGGAGGCACTCCATACCACTCCCACACAGTTACAAGAGCAAATCAGGTGGCAAACAAATTCCACCAACTGCCTGGTGCCACCTCCATGCCAGGTGAGCACCCAGAAGAACCGTCCTACATCCCATACTTAGAATGCTGCTAGAGGCCACTGGATCCACAGTGTCACATGTCACAGGCCTGGCTACACACCAGAGTTGTTTCTATGAATTAGCTTACACAGGCCTCAAGTGGGATTTGCACTGGTGGAACAGCAGCACCATGGCAGACAACACAGAGCAAGTGTCTTTTGGTGATTAACGGGACCTCGACCAGCCAAAATAATTGGGCTTTCACTCATCTCTCTCAGGCTGTTAAAATACATCCATGCAACAAGCAGCTATCAGCTTAAAATATTATTGCCCTTTGCCTTCCTCTCTTTCCCCTACTTCAGCTGCTTGCTATCACTCCTCCACCCAAAATTACCGCAGAAATGACTCGCAGCAGACTCTGCAGAAGTGGCTGTGTCTGCACTTCAGTTTACATTCTGCCATGCCAGCTCAAAACCCCTTCCAGCAGGGTTTGCTGCACCCAGATGAACATCCTCACTTCTGCCACAGAAGGCAGGCCTGCAGCAGAAACCTTGGGCAGAAAACCACCAGCATAATTCCTTGAGCGGTGACAACCCCACACTTAGAAGGATCAGTTCTGTGGAGACCTATGGCCAGCATTCATGCGATAAGAAATAGGCTATGAAAGATAAATAAATGCACGATCTCAGCTTCACAGCAAACTTGCTCTCTTCTCAGATTTTTTGTCACCAAGAAAGGCATTTATACCAAAGAAACAAGGCTCAGGTAGAGCAGAAAAAGACTGGTGTTTGAAGAGTCACTTAAACCACAAAGATGTGGCTTGATGCCTGGCACAAATACCTCTACTGTCAACCACAGATACTCTAAGTCATCTTCTACTTATGATTAGCTTAGATCCCAAAATGTTCAAGCATAAAGTCAGGTTTATATTGGTAAACACTCCCACTGTCTTCTCAGTTCTTTACATAATAAAACCAGGCAACAAGAAAGATTTAAAATATGAACAAACTCATGAGTCCATGGGGAAGCACTAGAACTGGTCACTGCTTTTTAGGTCAAGCACGTTTTCAGCACCATTCATAATCATGCTGTGAAAATAATGGGAAATTTTTCTTTAAGAAGTACCCATCATTCTCAGGTTCTTAGAAAAAGAACCTCAAATCAACAGTCCCATGACACTACACTGTGAAAGATTAATATTTAAATACATTACTTCAAAAAAAGCAACTAGAGACATGAGCTACTTGAAGGTAAAATTATAATTTTTAAGTTTCAGCTCAACATCCCTTTTACAATTGACCCTGACTCATAAAAATTCCATACCACGCCTTTTGATGTCATCTACCTCCCAATTGCGAAGCAAAGAGCTAAGAGTAGGGACAGAAAGGAGTCTCTCAGTAATGCAATGCAAATGTTTTCCTATCTGAAACACTGTTCACAGAACCAAAATGCCAGGTTTCCATAGCAACATGAAAGGTGTCACATTGCATACTCTGTACATTAAGTAACATATCGAACAGTTTAATTGCAACACAAAATTCTATACATTTGTGATGTACAAAATTAACACTGGCAACCTTCACTGTTTAGTTTTCAATTGTTTAACCAGCAACATCTATTGCATTACAAACTGCTCAGTGTGATCCTGTATTAAACCAGCACACAGTTTCACAGGTGCTCTAATGCTGGCACCATGAGGTCCATTAAAATTACAATTATCAACAGCAAATCAAACCCTCTAACCACCACATAATCTGAAGTCTGTATTTAAAAGTAGCAACGTTTCTAATTATTTCCTTTCTCCTTGCAAAATTCCTTTGGTCATTGTGTAACAGAAAATTAGTTCTCTTGCTCTTCTGAAACATCCTTAAAATCTTTATCTTACCATTTTTCCTTTCTCCATCTTCAGATGCCTGTAAATACTCTATACAAGTTTCTGGCCTTGTAATGAGTCACCTTACACTACATAAAAGAACATCCCCCTCAAACAGAATTCTCCTTGCTACATACCAGAGCACAGACATTTACCTACCAATTACAGTCTCTCTTTGAAGAGCTGCTTGTTTCTTTCCAGAAAAGTTCTGCTTTTCTGTGTTCTAAGAATTCATACACAGCTGTCTGCTCAAAATTATTAGGGTAAATAGTAGCCTATTTCTACATATGCAAAAAAGACAGAACAACAGAATGACTCGTACAAAACCATTATATGACATTTTTTCTTATCATATCATCTGGTCTTTATTTGCTCAACTCTTGGATGTGTTCTGTCAAGTAGATGGTTCAGGGCATCATTAAACAACAAAAAAGTTAAAAATTACATTTGAATTAAGGTTGAGCACTGCTGCATAAAAAGCAGAAGTGTAGAAATTTTCTGGTAAAACAGTAGCAGTATATACTTTCAGACTATTCAAGTGCTTTAAACATTATTACTGAACCAAGGGACTCTTGTTGAACAAAACAGACTAATTTTGAAACTAAAATTCAAACACCTTACACTGACAGTATCAACAAAGTAACTCAGGTGAAGAAGCTGGAAGTTTCTTCTTGCTGGGAAACAAAACAAACAACCTAAACACTACAAACTCAGAAAATTTGACAAGTAGCTTCAGTTTCTCCAGTGTTGCATCTTCATGGAAGCCACATGTCCAGGTACCACAACAGAGTCTCTGAGCATTCCAGTCATGCACCAAGTGCATTTAGAGGGACTACTCGTTTACAAGTTATGCTTGTGATACCTAAGCACACGTGTGCAGAACTGGGGCCCAAAGACAAAAAATGATTAATTTCCATTCACAAGTTATACTTGACATATCTGGTAGCAGTGAATGTTTCAGACTGCCCAGCAAAACTTCGGATTCTCTTGATTTTATGTCCATGCTTGCCCGACCTCAAGTTGAAGCCAACCAAAATAGCTACCGCATTACAAAGTTTGGGGTTTGGGGTTCTACTCCACATTAAAGCACCTATTTTTGAGACACCACAGTCCTTCTATTTTTGGTGTTAAAACTTAAAATATGGGTCTAGAAAATAAATGAATAAGAAAAGCAGCTTGCACCTAAACCATCAGGATGCATTAGTGATTTGCAATTAAAAAGGACTGACACCTTACCTGTGGAAAGTGTATTACCCCAGAGCTAGAATTCTAGAATCAATGATCATTTAAGATGAAAAAGACCTCAAAGACCATCAAGTTTAAACACAAACCTACTCAATAAATATGACAAGACCCAGTATTACAAAACAACGTCAAACACATGGCTGGATTAACCGAATGAACAAGCAACACCTGGGGTAGCTTCCAGGGGTCAAAATTTCTTTTCTGAGCTATCTGCTTGCCGGATTCAGTGAAGCAAAAAAAAAAAAAAAAAGTAAACAGAAGCAGGAAGAAATATGTTTCAAGGCTAGATAATTCCCATTTATAATACAGTATGCTGTCATCCTAGAGTCTTTCAGTGAGAAAATCATCCACAGCTCTTTCATCACAGAATTCACAACAAATAGTATCTAGCATGAAGGAGAAATCAAAATTTAAAACAACAGCTGCAAACACAATACCAGGCAAAACTTTTTATTTTAAATGCAATATAATGCTGAATGCAAAGTAATTAAGAGTTGAAACCTGTACTCAGTACTGAATGTGAAGTCCTCATTCCAGTTCATATCCATGGAAGTCTGATTGTTTACAAAGTTTCTAGGTATTATAAAAAACAAACAAACCAACCAAAAATAAAACCCACAGTGAGAGGAGAGGTCTTCAGAGGACTGTAACCATTTACTAAAGGATGATGAGAACTTTGCCCAAAAAACAAATTTTGTAACATGAAGCTCTTACATTCCAAACCCTACATTGGTGCATGTGACAAAAAGAACACATGTACCAAGTGCAAAGAAGTATGTCTCCTCAAAAGAAGCTTAGAGTCAGGTTTGGTGCTAAAAGCAGCCCCTTCAGCTCCACCACCTTTCCTTTTGCAAACCTCCTTGCCTTTCCGCTGGCACTTACACACACTGCCCACAGCACCCTTCAATCATGGCTCATTCCTAACAGAGCAGTGTCCCTCTGCTCTGCCAGGTCTTGGTCTACATTTGCTTCCCAGGAGGAAAACAAGGAAAGGAACACACCTTCCTCCCTCTTCTCATAAACTTAATTCAGAGCACATTCAGATTTTAGCAGGACTAGGAACTACACTCCTGGATGCAGTGTTTTTCCCACAGCTCACCATCCATGAAGTCCAGGAGAATCCTCCAACACGTAAGATCTGGTTGATTCCTGGGTTTCATGTTACTTGCTCTTGCCCACCTTCCTGTAAGATTTATGATTTCTAGTACTTGTTGGCTTCAAGATCAGTCTCTAGTCCCCTTCCCATAAACCTGCTTGTTACCTGCTGTTATACACCAGGTCAGTTACTATTGGGTCAGAACTACCTTGCAGGGAGTCTGTGTGTGTGTGTGTGTGTTTGTGGAGGGAGAAGGGATGGGTTGAGCCTCATCATGGTGGGGTGGTGTCACACCCCTCACAGCAGGGCCCTGGAACCCACATGGGGAAGCCACAGAGCAGCTGTCGGTCACAAACAGCTCAGGGAAACTGTAACATACCACAGATCCTGGAGCCCCTAACACATGATCAGATTGGCAGGGACAGTGAGAATACAGTCCCTCACCCTGGACTGGAACCCCAGAGTGGCCAGTGGGTCAGAGGCCCTGCCTGGAGCCAGAGCAGATAAAACCAAAGGCATAGAGATGCCACTTGTCACAGCCCCACCATCTGGACATGTGAGAGGTGCTCTTCCACAAAGTTCCAGTGGTAGCTATTTGATCTGTCTCTCCCCTCTTTCTCCTTCTCTCTTCTTGCTCCCTCTGCTTCTCTTTCTCTGCTCATTTCTTGATGTTTTGGGTGGCTTGGAGCTGGAGGGATTAGATTTTGACTTAAGTATTGTGGATTGATTGGATCTTGACTTAAGACAGGTTGTGGATTAATATGACAGCATTGTGAAACATTTTGTCTAGCTTGTGTAGTGTCCTTTTTGAACCTTTGCCAAGTTCCCTTATTTTCTCCCCTAAATAAAACACTTGTGAGCAAGTCCATGCCTTAGCCTCATAAGTGTATCTTGAGGTATTAAAGAACTCTCTATATATTTTAATGTAAAACTCCTGGCTGAGCCATGAGCCCAGAGCTCCTGGGGCTGGACTGTTACACCTGCCTGGCTCAGCCTAGGACTGGGAACTACCAGAGCAGGGCTCAGAAAAGGACATAACTAGTTTACAAAACACTGAAACTTACTTCTCACACAATAGTGTCAGGTGCACAGTGTCAACAGAGAAGGAGAAAAGAAAACTAATCATCTCCTTAATCTCTTTCCATGACAAGCAACGTGTTAGTTATACTAACAGATGTGATGCATTACAAACAGAATCAAATTTTCAAAACAAATAACCCACTTAAAAATTTGTCCACCAAGTAATCAACAGCAGAGATCTATTTTAAGAAATCCAGAACTCCTGACAGAAAGGAACAAATGTCCTACTGAGCAACCACATCAGCACTTACCCAACAAAGGAGATTTACTTTCTATCCTGTAAGTATAAGTAGATGTCACAGTAAGTTCTCACCTAGCCTCTGTACAGTGATGTGATACTATCCTCTATTCACCCTTAACTACAAGGCACACCTAAACACCACTACTCAGCATCATACACTAAAAAAAAAAACAACAAACAAAAACAAATAAAAAAAACCAAACAAAACAACACACCACCAAAAGAACAAAATCAAAGAAACAATTACCTGTATATCAAATGAAATACCTTCAGCTGATACCTAACCACACGGACTGGAGAACAACTCTGGGCACTGGCAGAGCTGTCATTCCTTTGTGCTTCTGAATTCACCTCCCAAGTGCCCTGATGACTACTCAAGCTGCTTGCAACTTGACCCATGTATCTGGGTGGCAAAGGGACTTTCATGTTCATCAGTTGTTGCACAGCTGTTAATCATCTGTGCCAGATCTGCACAAGTGACTGGTTCACAGCAGGCAAAGTCAATCTTTCACCATACACCTGTCCACATTTCAGCACACTGTTCCACAACAAAGTGAAAGTTTTATCTTCTCAGTTCTTCACCCATTGTCACCATGATGTCATGACTTGCACCACACATCTAGAGGACAACACCTGCATTTCAGAAGTTTTTGAGCAAGGACAGATCGCACAGCCTGGATTTTAATCCAGGACAGGAAAAAAAA
>VXAU01001441.1:564215-575387 GCA_013399695.1 Formicarius rufipectus | reverse complement strand
AAAAAAAAAAAAAGAGTACAAGAAGTCAAGCAACGCTTATATATGAGAAGAATTTCTTTCTAATATATCTTCTAAATATCAAAATATCATACAATCTTCATATGTAAAATTATTATACACTTCAATACTTCCCTGAAGAAAGTACAGAGGAAAAACTCAAGCCACTCTCTGACCAACAGAGTATTGCCCAGCTTGCTGCAGCTACCAAAATCTGCATACAGATGAAACCCAGCTTTATCAGAAGTGCACAGATCTTTGGCATCAGTATAGCAACTTAAAAGCATTATGGAAATGCTACTTCTCAAGTTTAGAAGCAAATAAAGCCCTTGCCACCAGACCTGACCATCAGACAGTTAACTACAGCAACAGCCTAATGCTACTTACTACGTTATTCATGCAAAATGACTACTGACACAGCATGCAAGCACTGCCAAGCCGCTGACAACAGAGTTGTTTCTTATAGCTCCTCCTTCAAAGTAACAACTGAGGCAGACCCAAGTATTTTCTGCAATCACAGCATCACCTGATCTGGCAGGAGGCCATTCACACCTCTTCCCTTTGGAATAAAGGTGGCAGTGATGCTTCATAAATATTCATGCTTGTTTATATCCTCTGCATTACCTTAGGGTATTAAAAAAAAAACAAAAACAAAAACCAGAAAATAAGACAGATGGCATGTGGGACAGAAAGCAGAAAAAAAATAGACCGGAGTAGCAGCAGAGAGAGAGAGCACTGTTAGAAAAGGTTACATTTGCTTGAAAAAAATGAGTCAGGGAATAAATTACCTTAAGGTAAGTTTGAGTTCAAGGAAGCACTAGCTCTCACTGTGAACTCCTGTAAAACAAAACTGATCTCTCACTGGTGCAGTGGGAGAACTCTCTGCCTTGGGAGTCTTAGATTTTTGGAAAATGGCCCTCATATCTACAGAAACACTATGGGAAGATGCTAAAATCAGTCACTAACTGGTGAGACTACAGTAAGAAATTCTCCTTTCTAGAAGCTGGTAGCCACTAATAAAAAGCTTTTAAACAATGTTAAGTGAACACAAAATGAGACAATACCAATTTGACACTGTAGAGTGCCAAAAGATAAACACATATCTTGCCTGTATAAACCGGTATAACTTCCCTACTCAGCTTGGATGTTTTCTGTTTCTGTAAATCAGTTTGATATTACCATTACTTAAACATGAGTAGTCACAGAGCCTGTATTTCAAGAAGGATGTTGGAAAAAACCCTGTAAAACATCCAGAGTAGCCATAAGAAAGGCAACAAAAGAAAAAAAGTGGCATCTCACTGGGATCTACACATAGCACATCAAAGAGGAGGCCTAATGCTTAGTTACACCGTATGACTATTACAGGGTATAGAATAATTGAGAGCAGAGAACTGTTTCACCTACCTGACAGGGCTCTGGACTACACAACATAAGAAATGAAAGATATACAACTCAAAGCACAGCTCACCTCTTAGGATAAGTAACAATCAGAAAGGCTTACTGAGATTATGAACAATATACATTGAAAGCTCTAAGCCTAAACCAGAAGTCTTCCTAAAGGATAACCTGTGATTCCATGACAAGTCATTAAGTCTCAAGGAAGTACATGCAAGTCACTAGGATGCTATATGGTACTGAGCTGAAACACTGGTATGCTTTCTCCAAGCTTGCCTAGAGACAGGGAGCAGCACAGGTGCCAAGAGCAAAGCCCTGCACCCGGAGTAACTCACCTTCCTGAGCACTTACTACTACCTTCTCCACTGCCCTAGGAAGTACCAAGAGACCCCATGATGCCTGTCTGCACACTGCCCTTGCAGGCAAGCAGAGACTGCAAATACACAACCACAGCCTCACACAGTAGCACAGCACAATGCCCACCGCAAAACTGAGCCAACAGTTCCTAAGATATACCTTCCTGCAGCAGAAGCATTCATATCCACCTGACATTCTGACCACAAACAAGGACATACAGTTTTCCGTCTACAATCTGAAGTGTTGTCAAAGAAAAGAGAGAGGGTGGGGAAAAATACTACTCCTGTGTATGTGTTTAATGTATCAACCTGAAACATTACGTTTTTGGGAGGAAATACAAACCCTCTAGCCTGCTGTGAAATTTGTCAATGTCTCATTTCATAAATCTGGTTAGCGAAAAACAAGAAGGGAATAAGATTTTAAAAAGAGGGAAAGGGAGGAGAGGGCAAAAAGAACCGAAGACTTGTTTATCCCAGTCAAAGGAGATCACCTGAATGAGTGCTTTTAATGCTGACTTCATTCAAACATAGCATTTTATTTCTTCTTTTTAGGAAAGTAATCTTAACACCCATGACAAACTCGCAGCAGCAGCATGACTTTTCCATTTTCTTCCACAAGGGTGCAGATCCCAAGCTGCCTCACAGAGGGAGCAAGAAGCCACCAACTTTGTGGCAGGCAGCTACCCCATTGTCAGTAACTCCACCAGTGGGTGAATACCTCACTAAAACAAGAGCTGAGCCCGTAAAGCCTTAGAATTTTTTGGCTTACTGATCACGATGAGGAAGTAATTTGTCAGTCTGCTGTTTCTTGGGTGATGACACTGGAGTCACTCCAAAAGTGCCAAGGACCTCTGCTGCTGCTCTAGGCACCCACTGAGACACAGAGAGCACAAGCGAGGTGCCAGATAGGGAGTTTTACAATTTTTTTCAACATTGTTTATGTTCCAGCTTTCCTTCCATGCCTACTAGATAGCGAAGAGAAATTGAGTTCCTTTGTCTCTCATTTTCGTAACTACTGTTTGTGAGCATCTCCAGCTGCCCAGAACATCAATTCTTGTGTCACATCATTCTGCAGAGGCTCACACTACTTTCTCACCTCTGAAACACCCACCCAAATGGGTGACAGCAGGGACTCTAGCTGCAGTACCCATAGGATTCTCACAATTTGGTTAACTACCTCTTTGAAGAAATGTTATTCACTCCACCTACATCACTCTCAAGTGAATTCACTTCTGTTTGAACAGAGGGGCTTATTCCCTAACTCTGTACGAGATTTGCAAGCTGTCCCCTGAAGTCAGAATCAGAAAGTAGACAAATATTTACTAGAGCAAATTCCCAGCCAATTTTAATCTTGGCTTTCTCCTGGATACACAAAGCAACAAAGTCTATTTACAACAAGACCAGGAATGTTCCAATCAATTCTAACTCACTTCATCTCCAAAGGGAATCACTTCTCATTTCGGCAGTAGATGTGACATATCCAAATGAAGTGTAAACACTGCTGCAATGAGAACAGGATACTGGGCTAAGCCAAGGAGTGAAACCCAGAGACTGCTTCATAACTAACTTGGAGAAATCAGGTATTCAGAAGTGTTTCTTTTTCATAATATAGTTTGCAACAAGAAAAAGAGAAACTGAATTAATTGAAACATCGAATTTCCCTCCAAGCCCAAGATTTTGAAGCATTATTTTAAAACGAAAACAAAAGGAAAGGACAAGAGACAGCATTTTGGCTATAAGCATTTGCTTTAACATAACTCTTTACGGGACCAACATTACTTGACTATTTAGGTCCTTCAAATATTTTGGGTTTATTTATGGACATTTTCCAGGTCAAAGAATGAAAGGGAAAGCATTCTAAAATGCACTACAACTTACCTATTTTAAACTAACATTTAAAGATAAACATTCCTGAAAGTATATATTCATATATAATATTTTGGCATTTTCTGTTGCCTTCTCCATTAATTTTCTGAAAGCCTGTGTGTATATACACAAGCATCCAACAGAACAGCATCAGCAAATTATTATTTCCACACTATGTAAACACTGGCTGATATAATACGCTGGAAGAATTCATTTAAGTATCACCTAAACACAGGCCTTTAGACCAGGTCACAGAATCTGAGGCAAAGCATAGTCAATTAACGAGGATCTACCCATCTTAAAAGTCCACTATTGTGCGTTAATACAAGAAACGTGTGACTACTTAATGGGAGAACAATAATTGCAGCACGTAAGCACACGCTAAAAGCCTGTTATTGAGTCGAAGCGTTCATAATCTCGTTTCATCACCTAGGGGACGAACAGTTACTGCATCCTTTAGCGCCATAACACTGCACTCACATCACCCAACACACGAGTATGCCCCTCCACCCACAAACCAACTCTCAAGTAGCGTACGATGAGGTACAGAGATGAAAGTACACAGCACAGATTAAAGAGACAAAAATCAATTACCGACACGCCTCTGGCACCCGGCAGCACTTCCTAATCACGACAACCTAAGACTATCTAAATTAAGACAGAGGCTGGAACATTCCAGTAACTCGCCCAAGACCTGGAGAGGGAGAGCACAGCGCAGGTTCGTAGCCGGCACGGAGCCCGGCGCGGTGCCCCCGCAGCTCCCGGCCGCGGCCGCCGCCCCACGCCCGCGGGGCCGCCCCTCCCTCCCCTCCCCTCCGGTGGTGCCGGGCTGGCTCCGCGAACCAGCGAGCGCACAAACAGCTCCTCCGCCACCACAGNCCCGCTCGGCCCCGCCCCGCTGATCCCGGCGATCCCGCCTCCCCGCGGCCCCGCCCGGTCCCCGCGGGCCGCCCGCACCGCCGACGGGCACTGCCCTGGGGAGAGGGGATAGTCCGCGGGGCCGGGGTGAGTCCTACGTGTAAGGAGTGTTTCTTCACACAGCCCGAGCGCCAGGGTCTGCCCCTGAGGAGCAGTTTTCTCAAGGGCGGTACGAAAACCAAAACAAACAGTTTTGGAAATTGAGGTTAACCAAAGCCTTTAGATCCGTGGGAAACTGAAATGCCCACAAACTTCATCTGCTGTTTCTGTGCTGCCAGCAAAGTAGGCTCCTTCACCCGACCCCCGAAAAACAACACCCACTAGAGTTACCAAAAACTCCATTCCCTTACCTGAGCTAACTCTAGGTAAAGCTTCTAGACATTTTAGGCTAGCCTAAACAAGATCTGGCGGCTTATTCCTTCCCTGGGTCAGTAACCAGCTCTGAAAGACTGAAAGGTTAGGGGAAGGCCTACAAAGGCGTTGTAACATCATTAAATCCCATATTCTGCAAGACAAAAAGCCTGAAGATGGGCAGATACCTGTAGAAATGAAAAAGTGACAGATACATGCATACATAGGGATGCTAAGAGAGTGTGTCAATATAAGAAGTGGTGCGCAGGTGTCTCAAGTATAATTTTTTTTCCTAGTTAAAATGTTACAAATCCAACAAGTTTTTATTTTCAGTAAGAGAGGTACTTGTCACAGGCATATTTTTAATTTCACAGCTGTTTAAAGATCCCTTTCAAAAACGTGTCATTTCCAGGACCAAATGCAACTCCAATACAGACACGTAGCCATCTTCCACCACTGCAATTCCCTACTCAGAGCATATACTTGCTACCACTCAGTGTCAATACTGGGACAACAACTGTCTCAACTCCTCCACTAAATGTGGTACTGCACTTTCAACTGAAATTGAAGTTTCCATCTGATATTTTTTTCCAAAACAGTGTATTTTACAAGACAAAGATTTGCTTTAAAGCGTAGTCTTCTGCTTAGAGGACACATTTCGTTAGCACACTGCAGCTACTGCATCTTGTATCTATTTTATTACCAGGCAAAAGATGGACAAAACCAAAGTTAAATTGGTTAAAATCTCAAATACTTGACTGGCACAAGGGTTCTCTACCAGTACACAGAAGGGGCCCTTCTCTCAGTTACTCTTCCAGTGGTGCTTAAATAACAAAATTGGGGGAAAAAAGAGGAAGAAAACTGCAGATCTAAAATAGTACTATTTACCCAGCTTCTTTTGCCAAATTGCAGAAGCTCTATGAAGCCTTATCCATCAGACTAGTGGAAACTCTACTTATCTCTTCACTGCACTTGCACAACAGTTGACAGTGACTAACACCTTATTTTAACCCCAGGAAAAGCTGTCCGTGGTCCCAGTGTACCCGTTCACTGCCCATTATCTTTCCAAGCACAGTGACCTCTATTGTACTGTGTAGGAAGCTCTATGAAGACAATGCACAGATTCCATACAGCAGACAAAGAAACAACACATCTCTATAGTATTTATGTTGCCCCAACATTTCAAATACATATCCCTAAACTGTTGGCTTGCAGAAAAAATCACTTAAACAGCTGTGAGAGCAGCAGAATAAGAAGTTTAGGATTAGAACAGAGTCATTGTACAAGCTGCAGATATGGCACTGTGGATTGTTGCCTGTAGCTCAACCCACAGACTTCATGTCATTAAAAGAACCTGTGTGAGTGGGATGTAATACATTGCTTTATTTTACTGAGTCTGGAAGTAATAGGTAAGGCCTGCCTATTTGTTGCAACGATGAGCATGAGATAGGTAGACACATAGGTAGATTAGGCACATACACATCACCTTTGAAACAAAATTTAGTTTTGGTCTCTCTCCGGTACAGAGAATGGAAGATATTCTGAATGGTTTGCACTTAACCATGGCAATATGTTCTGTGCCAATTAATTTGAATGCAAATGCTCTAACATTGTTTAATTCATTTTGTGGTATCAAAGGTTAGAATATCTTTACCTGAGAAAATCTTAAATTCATGTTGCTCTTTCATTTCAGGATCAGGCAAATTTATCACTGATTGCATTACTGTGATGGACATAAAATACAAGTTTGCTATTTTAATCACTGCCAAATCGTGAATTTTTACCCTAGAAAAATATTTCTCACACAAACTCACATGTATAACCACACATGGAAGACAGAACAGATTTGGGATACTTAACTACCATTCTTGAATGGGTTTTGATCTTCCACAATACACACTTCAGTGTACATTACAGAGTTGCATATATTACAGAGAAAAAATTGTTAGAGGTACAGTACGTTTATGGCCTGCATTCAGATTAGCTTACAGTAATAGCAGAAAAAAATATTGTATTGCTCATGTGTGGTTCATGTAACTTGTTTTTTTTAATACCTGCAACAGCTTACAGCTTGTTCATTTAAGAAAGATATTCTGCCACAAAGAATTACACTGATAACCTTGACTACTATAATAGTCCATTTTTGAAAATATATAAAAATAAAGGTGACATCAATCTTTTTTTTTTTTTCATGAGCAGTCCTGTTTTTACCCAATTACTACTACAATTATTCACCATGAAGCAGTCACAAAATAGGCTTCATACAGACAGACTTTTATGCATACGTAATTGAGGCTCTGCTTGATCCTGCCATGCACTGAGGGCTATTTTTAGCCTGGTTTCTTCAGTTTATGTAATGATGAATTTTCAGAGTGTCCCCAACTCACCCTTTAACTTTGAATTGATTGCCTAGATAAAACTCAATTGTCACAGATACTGAAAATTTCTACAAGTTTTACAAAAATGAGAAAGAGGCCCTTGCTTGAATCTTTTATAAGAAATTCTCCACTACTAACTGATTCTGTGCATCCATTTCTACTGTCTAGTAGAGGAAACCAGAAGTTGCTTCCAAAATGTTCAGCAGAAGAAAGACTATAAAAGAAATAAAATTTGCTGATACAAGATATGACATAAAAATCCTATTTGATTCAAATAAAGTATTTTTTTTATCTCAGTAGGTACTGGATGAAGCACCCCACCACCATACCTTGTGCCGAACCCCAGAATCACGTGCACTTTTAATACAGACAAAGGGGAAAAAAAAAAAAAAAAAGCTGACACACGTTTTTCTAAATTAAATACAGTGGAAGTGGAAGAACGGAAGCTCAAGGAAAATAATACAGGAACGTGTGAAAGTGTTTACAAAATATTGCTGATCGCTCCCCCCCTTCTTCGTCACGACCATCATTTTCCGTAAACAGGGAATGCCGCGCCTAGACGGCACCGAGACGTGAAGCTGCATGGCGTCGCATCCCGCCCCCTAGCGCTGTGCGCGACATACTGCAGGAGGAGGGAGCCGGGAATACACGGCCTTCCACATGAGAGTGTCACAACTGCTGTAACCCTTACACAACAACGCCTTTGAGGTTCTCCTTACATTATTTCCATGAAAAGAATTATTATGGTTAAAACAGATAGAATAAATATAAACTACAATAGTAGTTTTTCTCCCCCAAGAAAATCATTATAATCTAACAGGTAATCATTCTGACCATCCATGGAAATGAAACATAACATAGCAAAAGACTGTGTATCATCTTTTCCATCCCTTTCCTCTCCACCTCCTTGAAACTGGGATGATGTACATTTTTAGTCAGGCTAACTTAAAGAAGAAAAGCTGATGTCAGGACTTTCCAGATGAAACACACAGCTGAGGAAAGAGTGATAAATGCACAAGTTACAGAGTCACAAATACAATGTACACCTTCTGTGCAGATCAAGGATTTTCATTACTGCTGGAGCATGTAACCTGGGTACTAAAGACAATCTGTACTTACCATTATATAGCAGAAACATACTCAAATGATATACTTCCAACAAATTAGCACACTACTTTGATGTTAGTCTTACTCATTTTTACATAGTAAGATTACTGTCACACATCAATTAACCTGACAAATTAAAGTGATAATAATATATAATGTATTCATATAGAACAGACAAGTTAATAGCATGCTGCTGTACAGTTTCCATTTAAAGTAATGGCTCTGGTTTCCCAGGTTCCAAAATTCAGCTTTACTTACCAAACTAACAGCTGTGGTAAAGTACCTCTAACACTGAATGTTACTCACTTGGTTTTACTGACACACCACCGTTCTCTTCAGTGAAAAGAAACATCAGCCTCTGACATTCCTTCTCTGGTGCTTTTGGGAAGATCATTCTTCTCCAGCTAGCATCTCAGGGATGCACGCACTGGATGCTTCTGTGCTGGCAGGAGGCTGAATTGCTGACAGTTTCACTGATGTATTATCTCTATCGCTACAGGAAGCCAAAGAAGCATAATCTTTTGTCAGTGCACATGACTTGTAGGGCAAAAAAAGCCATTTCTAAAAATAACTAGACAGCATATGACTCGTAATGCTACTTTCCTGATGGCCTAGTGGTCAGCCTCCACAACATTCAGCAGAAGATTTCTTATTTCAGTACATTTCTCTACCTTAATTTTCACTGCTTCTACAGCTGTAATGACCAACCCTTTCACTGCTCGAGAGAAATTTAGTAAGAGACATTACTGGCTTGGAAAATAGCTTGCTAATTGTCAAGCATAATGGAACAAGACTGATTTGTTTCTACATCTTAAGAGTTTTCTAGGGCATGGACAAAACACATTTTCCCACCCTGCCATCAGCCATAAGATCACGTCTTTCATAGGCTCAGCTACTTTTCTGAAATTGTTGGGGGGAATATTTTGTCTCTATCACTCAGGTAGCTTAAGAATCAAGAGGGCTCACCCTGCCTTCCTCTGCAGTGTCACACAACAGAGACACTCCAAGGACACGGTGGCAATGACCCTTCTGTAATACACATTCGCAGCTGCTGTGAACCTACGTTAGTTCTAAGCTAGTTGTCCCAAGTGCTGCTAACATCAGAGCCACAGAAGCAAGAAAGTCACTGCCCCTCCAAAACACGTGAGAAGCACCCCAGGGTGGAGAAGCCTATGCTTTTAACCACGACACTCTGAACCTAGTGAAGCACACAAACTCCTTAAGACTAGCTCAGTTTCTGAAGCATAGAGCCACCTCAGAATTTGGTTCATGTTCCTTGCAGGTTCCATGTTGCAGGAAACTAGGTCCCACTTTGCCTTTTTCTTCAACAATGAGCACAGGTTACTTCCTAGGACCAACCGACCTCTCTAACCTAACCACAGATCCCCCCACTTTGCAGTGGTCCCGGGCCACAGGGATACCTCAGCCTCCAGCACTCCACAGCTTTGTCTCCTCAAGGCCTGAAATGCCTAGTACCAAAGAAGGTACTATCAACCTACACATGTAAAATGCTGTTCTTGTGTATGTAAGATTGTATCTAAGAGGGACTGATTATAATCTCATATTTTATGCTATCTACCTCATTGCAAAGTAAAATTGCTCAATTCAGACAAAAGAGAGCTCCATCACAGTCATGATACACCTTTTGTTCAAGCCTGCTATGGTGAAGGGTTTGGGATGAAATGAACAGGAACTTTGATGAGAAAGAAACCGAACACCATCAACCTCTTGACCACATCCCTGAGGAAAGGGATCCAAGTTTGTTTTCAGACTCTATAGCTTTCAAAGATCAGCTAATGTGTATTTGCACAGGCCACTAGTCTAAAGCTTACCTATCTTAACACAGAAACGGTTTCTTACATAGTGCTTTTTAGAGGCAGAGGGCTTGAGAACTAGAGACATTTGCTTGTGTAGAGCCAACCCGCGTGTGTTATTGGGCACTGCTTAAATAGGGAATACTACTTTTGCTAGTACAGTTTGCAGATCTACCGCACTCGTAAAACCAACACGCCAGAGGAAGAAGCGCGTGTGCACTGTCATCTGCACCGATGGCAGTTTTCATTCCTCTCTCACAAACCTCACCAAAAAAAGCAAGGTCACCGATTAGTGCCCATGCTGTGAGCAGGCCTTGGCAGTGCAAGGCAAACACCCCCCCAACCTCGCTTCCCCATGTGGAGCCACTAGCTCCCACCTGAGGCGGGCCTTTGGACCGGCTGTGCCCTGCAGAGCGGACGTAGCTCCAAAACTTGGCCTAGCCGTGCTGATTTTCGCTCCGCAGCCCACCCGGGCAGCGGCCAGGCCGGCGCGGGGGGCAGCGCGGCGTTCCTGCCCTGCGGGCGGCCGCGGCCCGGGATGCGCGGGGCACGGCGCTCGGCTGGCGAGGCCCCGCAAGGAGATGGCCATGTCCAGGCACAGCGCGGACAGGCAACACGAAGGCAGGGAAGACAACCGCGGCGGGAGAACGGAGGGAGCCCTCCTCCTCGGGCGGCTTCCTCCGAGCCGCGCAGCCCTGCCTNCTCGCCGTCTCTACCCCGTTCCGTGGGGAGGAGTGGAACGTCCCTCCCCAAACGCAGCTGCCTCCACGACCCGGCGGTGCCTGGAAGGTGGGAGCGCAAAGCAGCGGCGCGGTGCGGCGCGGGGCTGTCGTTATGGCCGTTGGCGCTGTAGCGGGAGTGGTAGGAAGGAGTGAGAAAAGGCTCATACAGATCCCTGGTGGTCTAGTGGTTAGGATTCGGCGCTCTCACCGCCGCGGCCCGGGTTCGATTCCCGGTCAGGGAAGCTGCTTTTCTTTCCCCCCCCCCCCC
>VXAU01001441.1:549778-564210 GCA_013399695.1 Formicarius rufipectus | reverse complement strand
CACTTTTTTCTTCCCCTCCGACTTCCGCTTTTTGGGACTATCTCCGTCTCTCTCCTGCTGCTTTTACAATTCCCAGCGCACGGGCCGGCTGCTGTGCGAGCCCGAGGCGCGGGCGGCGCTGCCCACCAGCAAGTTGTTGTTGGCTAGACTTCGCGAACGAAGATTTTGGGATAAGCCTGCGCAATGGATTTTTTAGGTGAGGCACAGTGTGCGGGGAACTGGCCCCCCACCAGCGAGTACAGAGGCACGCTCGGCAGCGAAGGCGCTGTGCGAAGTGCCGGCTCCACGTGCCGGTGCCTGGCCGGGTGTGGCGTCTGTCTGGAAGTCCTCCCTTCACAAAACTGCCTATGGACAACCCATGCACACCCACAGGGATTCTAGAAGTCAGCAGAGGGCTGCTTTGAGGGACGCAAGCAGGGCTGTTGGCCAGCACTTACAAATACCATAATTTCCCCTTTTTTTTTTTGGCTGCTATGACAATTTAGGGTGTTCCCACATATTTCTTCTAACAGGTGAGCAGTCGGTGCCATCGGAAGTCTTTGAACCGTGGCAGGAGGAACCCAGAAGGGACCGGAGCATCTCCCTTATGAGGAAAGGCTGAGGAAACTGAGCCTGTTCAGCCTCGAGAACAGAAGACAGAGGGGACCTCATCAATGTCCACAAGTATCTAAAGGGGGAGTGCCACGAAAATAGAGCCAGGCTCTTCTCGGTGGTGCCAAGCAGTAGGACAAGAAGCAGTGGGCAGAAACTGATGCACAGGAAGTTCCATCTGAACTGTGTTCCTCTCCCGGCTGTATTTATCTGAAATCCCCAGGGGATGCTTTGAGGCACAACTCCACAGTGTTGATTGCTCAAAGAGAAAATGGATATAGTTTTGTTTCATTTGCCATTTCAGTAAAATATTTCATTGCTCTGCTGACAGTAACTGTCTTATTTCCCATGGGGGACAGTAATGTTGTGTGACTGAAATTAAAGCAGAATTGCAGGTAGTGCTCAGAATCATGGGGAAGGAGAAGTGTGTGGGTACAGTCGCATGGAGGGTCAGGTTTAGAGCAGAGGTAAAATATAAGTTTTTTATAATAAAGCTGTAAAAAATCTGGCACAGGTTGCCCAGAGAAACTGTGGCTGGCCCATCCCTGGAAGTGTCTAAGGCCAGGCTGGACAGGGCTTGGAGCAATCTGGGATGGTGGAGGGGATGAGCTTTAAGGTCCTTCCAACCCAAACCACTCTGGGATTCCATGATACGGATGTGAGGTACCTTTTAGGCTGTCATAGTCCTGGAAGTCTTTGAGACTTTGCAGGTTGTTTTTTTGGTTGAAGGGCTGGGCCTGCTCTGGAAAATAAAACCTCTTTTTCCTCCTTTTTTGGGTAAGTCATGGTTAGACTTGATGATCTTAGAGGTCTTTTCAAACCTAAATGATTCTGTGATTAAATATAAGGAAAAACTTATTCTTCACTGTGTGAGTGATCAGGCCCTGGAACAGATTTCCTAGAGAGGTTGTGGAATGTCTCGCATGGGAGATATCCAAGAATCTTCTGGATGCAATTCTCCACAGTGTGCTCTAGGATGGCCTAGGGAGGTTGGAGCAGATGACCCACTGTGGTCCTTTCCAACCTGACCTATGGTTCTGTGACCCCCTCAGCTGTCCCTGGTGTGCTCATGCCTCTCTGACCGAGACCTGTTTCCCCCAGAGAAGCTGCACAGGGTTTGCCCACTGCACCCCTGTTCTAGAAGAAAGGGGACTGTGATGCTCTGTGATGCTTCCTCAGCTGAGCAACAGACTGCCCCTGTGCAGTGCATTTGCACATCCCCCACTACCCAGTGCATACGGTTGGGGTTGTGCAAGAGAGATAGCAGATATTCTTCTGGAGGTGGAAAGAAATAAACTAAGGGATTTTTAATAGCCCCTTGCAGTTCACACCTGTCTCGCTCCGTCCTGCAATGAAGCCCTCACTACACCTTAGAATCATTAAGGTTGGAAAGACACCTTTAGATCATCATGAAAGATCATCATGTCCAACCTTGGACAGACACTGCCAAGTTCACCACTGAAATATGCCCTTAAGTGCCATACCCACACCTTTTTTTTTTTTTCAATATTTCCAGGGATGGTGACTTTGCCACTTCCCTGTGCAGTCTGTTCCAATGCTTTACAAACCCTTCCCAGCAAAAAAAAAGTTTCCTAATATATAATCTAAACCTACTCTGGCACAACTTGAGGCCATTTTTTTCTCAGATCGTAAAAAATTATGTGGGTGCTCGAGCCGGTGGGGAAGGAAGAAGTGATGAAAACAGGGGTGTGTCCTCTTCTCCACTCAGAGCTCTCTGCTCTATCCTGTAGCAATGCACATCAGCTGTGCATCCAAATCCTCATCCAGGGCTCCAACAAAAGCTGCTCTTCTTTACCTATAGCACCCCAACTCACACACCCACCGCTGGCCACGAGAGGATCTCTTCTATAAGGCTGGAACAGTCCCTGCTTGTAGTGGGCTCATATTGCTATGGAGTGACTACCTAAGCTGTTCTTTCATCTCCCCTTTTCAGCAGGATGGGGGGAAAATAAGATGAAAAACTTGTGAGGTGAGATAAAGGGAGTTCAATGAAAGAAAGCAAATATCCCATACATGTAGCAGTTGCTTTGGAAGACAAATGCCTTAAAAATTAATCCCTTCCCCCACCTTCTCTTACATTTTGTTGCTGAGCACTGTGATCTTAAGGTAGGGAATATCCAGTTTGGTTAGTTTGCATCAGCTGTCCTGGCTCTGTTCCTGCCCAAACTCTCCTCCTGACTTCTCCTGGCCTTGGGAAGGAGGAGTTTTAGTGCCTTGAAGCTGTGGGAGCACGGATCAGCTGTAGCCAAAACACTGGTGTGTTATCAACACCCTTCTAGCTACAAACAGAAAGCACAGCATGAGGGCTGCTGTGGGGAAAATTAACACCTTCCCAGCTGGATCCAGAACACTGCTGCTGGTAAACCAAGAAATACCGATAGTAAATTAATGTAATAGTTAGCTTAGAGAGGCTGCAAAGCAGAGGCTAGCACACCTGGCAGATTATGCTTTAGCTGGGGTCCTGTCTGCTACCAGGAGCAAGCCACGGACCTTACATCACCTAGATAGGTCCTTGGTAGTGGCAGGCCACACTTTTTGTGGGAGTACTTTGGGCTGATGTGAAAGCACCACTGGAAATAATGGCTTTGGCTGCCTTTCCCAGGGTGTGCCAGAGACGTACTGCAGCTTGAGCAGCCCTCCAATGCATGTTGGAGTGTCTCATGAGAAATCCCACAGTTCTCCACTCTGTTTTTTATGACAAAGAAGCTTCAAAGAGGTGCAAAGGGATGAGATCACCTTTGCTTTAAGGCAGAAAGCAAATAGTCAGAAGAACTGTTGTCACCCTTTGGATCTTAAGAAGAGGTGACAAATGAACATCAGGACCAAAGGATGTCACCTAAGGAATTATTGCATTCCTATGGCTGGAGGTTGTTAAGGGTAGGCTGGGCAAGCATCTCATCAATGCTTTCAGACTGGGTCAGGGAAATAGCTCAGTGGGTCTCCTAAGATCCTGGAAGGCACAAGCATAAGATTTCATCTTGCACTTTCCGCTATAATTAACAGTTTACATGAGCTGCACTGAGCTATGTAGGGCTGTGAGGTTCTTCCCTCCCTCTTCAAATCTGTGAAATGCCTTACCAGGTTGATAGAAAAAGTTCCTGGTTTTCACCTCCAAAAATGATGGGTGATTTTAGAAGCAGCTAAAATGAATTACAGGCGTTGACTAGCTCCTCAGAAAAGGTGTACATATGATTTTACAGAATAGGAGGGGGAAAGCGTTTCCTTTGGTTTTAACTCATTTTGTACATTTGCACACTTTTAGCACCTTAAGTCCAGCTTTAGAGTCATCTGAGACAAGATAATCATAAATAAGATTTTAGAAACATGGAAAAGCCACCAGACTACCTCTTGCACACAAAGAAAGAGCTGTTTCAAATATTTTGTTAGGAATACTAGCATAGTCTCTGAAGAAGCTACCTAGCGGCCTTCCCAATCCCTTTTCAGTCCAATACTAGACCTGAAACTTGCCCTGTCCACCTGGCAATGAGTAAGAATCACTCCTTAACTGTAGATCAACTTAAACCACCAGTTGAGTCAACTTTTTTTTCTAGCTAACTCCTTGAAGTTATAGCCCTACATTAATTCCACTTCTTAAAATTTTTTCCAATCTTATATGAAGTATCTCGGCTGTGAGTGAACGTAAATTTTTGCATGACTTTTACAACCAGCAACTCTTAGGTGAATGAAAGTTCTTTTTTTTTGTTTTATTTTTTTTAAGAGACATATATTCTACTTGCCCTTATATATCACTTCTATCTGAAGGGCATGCAGTCATTAGATTTTTTTTCTGTTTGCAAGACATTCTGGTGACCGCTTATGGCTGTATTTTTTGTTTTATTGTGGACATAAACAAGTACAAATTCCTGCTGCCCTCTACAAGGCGACGAGCCCCTGCCTATTGATAAAAATATCGCTGGAACTCTCCACGAGGTGGCATCCTGGTCCTGTGTCTGCTACCACCTGCCAGGGCAGTCCTTGCCCTGGAGGTTTTGGATTCAATCCCATGGGTTAACGCTGTGCCCGTTTCATTCCAATCACCTGCAGAGTAATTAAGGCTTTGTATTTGCTGATAAAGCCAACCTCATGTACAAATGAAGCTGTTACTAAGGCAAATCTTATGCAGCCTAGTTCCTTGAGTCTGAAGCTGTACATGGAAACTTTATAAGCTCTCTTTAAATAGCCTTAATATAGCATTAAAACAAAAAAACAAAAAAACAAAAAACAAAACAACAAAACAAAACAAAACAAAATAAAAAAAAAAATAAAAAAAAAAAAAGGAAGAAAAGTCACCTAGTATTATCAGGAGTATGACTTGGACTCTAACACCTCAGCCTATCTGTAGCATTAATCCATTGATGATACATATCATTACCATAGTGTCCTTGAACATGTTCACCCTCACAGCTGCTCTGTCAGGTGCCAGCAGCATCCCTGCTTTTCATCTGTAGATTTTGAATGGAAGATCATGCACAAAGTTGGTGCCAAGGCAAAGAAGGGAAACAGAATTTCTGCATCCCAGGTCAGGATTCCCGGGCATTGGCTGCCCAGGGACACAAGACAAGGTCTGGTTTCATTCCCTTCTGCATGGATTCACAAGGCTGGTGAGGCATGGGAGCCGTGACATTAGTGCTGTTGTCACCATGGCAGTCAAAGGACACAAACAAGGCAAAATGTTTAAACTGCTGGAGGTGGAAGGAAAAAAAAAAAAATCAGAAGAGGCTTTCAGGCACACAATCCCCTCTCCAGACTATTTTCCCTGTCCTATTATCTATCCCAAGATTCTTTCTGTAAAACATTGCTGTCTTAAAACAAAACTGTAAATCTCTTTCCCAGCTACAGATTCAATATGAAATGCCTTCTGAAAAGTAAGAGAAAAAACCATAACAACCTCATTTCACATCTCTCTAGGACTGTCCCTTCAGAACTACAGTTGGAAAATTTACTCTGAATCATGTTTTAAGAGAAATTATTTTATCTGAACCAAGGTATTTTATTTAAGGTAATATTAACAAAAGTCCAATGCAGATTTAATTACCACTCACAGATCTAGATAATATTATCCATAGACCATTTTCCAGCAAGTCCTTTAACAGGAGCAATTGCCATATCCTATTAAGAAGTGCTCTGATCGTGAAATTATGAGAGCTCTGATCCTTTTTAAAGTCTGAACTTTCTCTCTTGCATGCTGAAAATCTGTTTTCTGAATCCTTTTTATACTGCCTTGTGGCTACAGTCAGTCATTACCTTCTGCCTTTCCATGCTTTGTTTCCCATGTGCTCTTTTGATTAATCACGCTTTGGTAAACTATATTGACAACATTATTATGCTGTGCCTAATTTTTGTCATGCTGGCAGGAAAACAGAGCTGGGAGGTGCCAGTTTCCCCCCAAAGCAGGAAAATAATAACAGACTATAAATTGATATTACAACACATGCTCTGGCTGGTGGTGCTGTCTGCTATCATGTAACAGGGGATAGCAACAATCCGGACAAGAACAAGGCAACCGGGCTGGTGGAGCGTGGCCATAGCAGGGTGCCTTCTGCAGCTCTGCCGTCATGTGGCTGTGCACTCAAGCTGGTCTCTCATCCTTTGCAAGGGATTTTTTTTTTCATAAATGGCAACTCTGTATTCCATAAATGGTCTAATTGATATTGTGTAAGCTGCAGATCTGCACAAGAGTTCCAGCAAAATAAATGGAAAAGCAGGAATGATCTTCCCCTCTGTTCAGATAAGAGGCGCCCTTGTCTAATTCTATCAGGATTAAGTTTTTCAGTATATAATCTTCAGTTTGTTCATTCTTTGCTCCAAGCCAGTAGTAATTCTTTCAGATTTGTTTGGACTATGGCCTTGGGACAATCAAAATGAAGTTTCTTGCTGTAGTCTGCTGGGGGGCTTTAATCCCTCCTGCCATACTGCACTCATCTCCCCTAAGCAACCAGGCTAAAGCTGAGTGAGAAGCACATGAGAAGATGAACATGAGCCCCTAAGGTCTTATCACCATGACTCCCCTGCCTGCTACAAGGCTCACAGGCAGCCTCTCTGTGTGCCAAACCTGGTTCTGAAGTGCTCATCTGTGGGCTTAGCACCATGATCTCCCCAAGCCTGTCTTTGGTGAGAAAGGAGTGACAGGTGGTTCTGGCTGTGGGGGCAGGCAATACACAACAGCATTCTGTGGCATGATGTGCTGCCAGACTGCTTCAGAAATAGAAGTTTTGAAGAGGTGCCTATCATCCCCTACAAATCCACTTTCTTGGTGTCTGCACTCCATCACTGGGATGTTTGCATCCAGTGCAATACAGTTTGCATCCATCTGCAATACAGATGTTTGCATACAGTTTGCTGTTCCTGCTTTAAGAGTAAAAACACTGAATGATTAAAAGTAATTTAATAAATTCTGCTTCCCTTCTGGTCGTACAATTCAAATGGGATTTTCTTCCATGTCATCGTTTATGCCATCAGAAACTTGATTTCCTCATTAGTGTCAGGGCTCCAGGAGAGCTACTATGTTCTGTTAACCAGAGGCTTACAGTAAGGGCCAGAAACTCAGGTACTCTCAAGATGCTGATGAGTTTGGAGACAATCTTTCCCCTGTAGTGTGTTGTCAAATTGGACAAGATCAAGGATAAGAATTAAATAACACTATTCCGACCTTACAGGTGGATAGCCAAGAAGCAGACTAACAAACAGTTTTATTTCTGATGTATTTAAACACTCAAAAGTAGCTGGACACCTAAACTTTTAAAAAATCAATTAAAAAGGCATCCTCTGAAGTTTTATTCTTGCAGGGGCTTAAAAGCATCAATAATTTTGTTTATATGGATAATCACACTGAAGAGGATCTGTGTCCCTCAGAAGGACATCCTTAGTCTATCTGCAGGATGAGTTGTAAGTGCACATTGGTGATTAACTATAGGACTGATTTTGAAAAGCCACAGGGAACACGTCTACTTAGCTACAAAAGTCATGCATATTAATGATAACTAAAAAGTATCTCTCTAATGTGCCTAGTTCTTATTCCCTTAAAAGGTTATATACAGGAAAAAAGGGCTTTAGTTTCCCTTTTTTTGGTCTCCAGTTTGTACCACAGAAACACCCCACTGCAAAAGCTGGGCATATGGACAGGCAGGTTTTACATATTTATATTGAATTATTGCTTCTCTTTTGTTTTGGTGGTGGCTACAGCTATTGGGCATCCTTGGGTTTTGACGGTCACATCAAAGGAGCAGCTCTGGCGTGAGAACCGGTCAAAGTGAGCCAGATAATTAATGGATTTATTACTGAGGTCGGTTCCCATGATTGTCGGTGGGCAGCAGCCACCGCTGTGTCGTAATCCTCATTCACTTGGTAGGGCACATACTGCCTTAAAAAGGTTTAATGATCCAATAGTGATTTACTAATGGGAATCTTTCTTGTCAGTTTAGCAGACTTTGAAGGAGGACAGAGCGGCACATGAAGACCAGTTCTCAGCAGTATCAAAAAATTGTTTTATTTGGTTTGTTTTGAGATCCTTGTTTGTAGCATTTTTATCCACTGAATGCAACAATAAATTGAAGGGTCGAAGTCATTGTAACTGGGCAGGTATCAGACTTTTCATGACATGACATGGGGAAGAAAACAGACAGTGGTGACAGCAGATTGCAGCTGAAGGTCTGAGATAATTATCAAATAAAATTCATTTCAGCTTTTATGACTGACAAAACAAAAAAAAAGAGGTGTGGTGAGAGGGACCGGTGCAGTGATGAAACCGCAGACTGGCAGCTGGTCCTTGCCACCAGCTGCTGCTGGGATGGATGCCTCGAAGGGACCTTTCACTGAAGTTGCATCCCCTTTCTGTTGGGAAAGGAAGGAGGGAGGCACCTGGTGGGATGACTGCTCAAAAAGAGGGCAGGGAAGAAAAAAGGAGAGGAAGCAGCTTTGCCCCAGAGGGAAAAAGATGCTGTTGCTGCCCAAGGAAGCAGCATCCCTGCTGCTGCTCCCCCTTGCCACCCGGGTGCCTCTTCAGAAAAACAAACCCCAGAAAATCCAAGCAAAAAAACTCCCTTCTCCTCCAGCAAAATACATTTGGAAAGCAATAAAGGGAGTGGGGTAGGGGAAAAAAGTGTTACCATTATTTAGGGCTTGTGTATTAAAGCCAAGAGTTGTGCTGGCAAGTGACATTAAAAACTATCCACCCACACACAACGGACCTCATCTTGTTAATCAAGTTGTGAAAATGTACCTTAATTGCATAACTTTTGTTTTAAACTCCTCAAGGGAGAGAGTCCTATTCCTAAAGAAAAGTAAAGTTCCTTGTCTCTCTGAGATATATATATAAAAATAAAGCATTCTGAGTTAAATCAAAACAAAGGGCAAAAGTAAAGGCCTTTAAGTAATTATAATTTTGTCTCCTTAGGTTTATGTATTGCACTGTAGTCCCTGGTTAGATTTTCACTTACGGCAATATCTATGGGTATTCTTTACAGATAAAACACTTTTCTTTACAACTTCTATTGAGACACTGTTTCCTGGAGCAGTGTGTGCAGAGCTCTTGTGGTGTAACACACATGAAGATGTGGGCAGTGTTCAAAATTTCTGAGCAACGACAATTTCAGTGTTGCATCAAGGTATTTTTTCATCCTGAAGACTTCTTTTTAGAAGAGAAAAATGCCAAATATGGACTAGGCAGGAAGCAAAATTAACTCAACACCCCAAAAGGACTGTCCTGTAGAATAAGGAATAGCAGTGTTCAGATAAACATTGTCTAAAACATTTAGCTTTGCTTGAATTCAGTATTGGCTATTGTATCTTTAAAAAAGGAGTCTGCCTCTCCAGACCATGAAAGTAATTCAGCCAGACGTATTTCATTTGATTTCCCATAATCATTTCCTTTTTCTTCCGATATTTGAATAGATAGGGTACAATACTCATATGTGTCCCAGCTTTGCATTGCCGCTATGAATGGACAAAAATATCCCTTTATAAAGAAATTATATTGACATTATCTTATAATCACTGTCACAGTCAGACTATCAAGAGAACTTCTGAAGTCAGTGTTGAATGAGGTGTTGAATGGCCTTAGTTTTACAGGATTGATAGATGATGACAACACATTATCCCCAAATGATTTTGATGTTGTTCTGTTGTTTCTTCTGATGAGGAGTCTGATTAAAAAAAAAAAATAGATCACATGTGAAAATGTTATTAGGCTTGAAATCCTATATCTTCAGAGATGATGCAGGATAGGAAGAAATTCAATTGCCAGGCCAGACACATATAGTGCCACTTAGGCAACTTGGGTTTCCCTGGCACCTGTACAGGACTGGCAGGGGTGACACGGGACACAAAAGAGATCTGCACCCTCCAGAGTGATAGTTGGAGCCCAGTTTAGGACACGGAAAATATTTAGGCAACTGAGTACTGGCTAAGTGATTGTATTTACACATTAATAGCACTTCACATGTTCCAGTAGCAACATTTACCAGGAAAAACAAACAAACAAACAAACAAAACTCCCAACACAATTATAATAAAACATCCCACATGTTTCCAGATAATTATGTCAAAATGTTCATTTATAAATCAGGAAAGGTTTAGTTTACCATCAAGTGGAGATCCCAGAATTTCAAGCACCTCTCTGGTGCTCCTCTGCTTATCATTTCTGGTTATGGTCAGAGTGTTGCTGCAGTCATCCCTTTTGAGATTTTACACATTAGCTTCCAAACACAGAAGTATTTGCTCTATAAAATGATGAAGCAGAGAAACAGAGCACAAACAAAAAGTGCAGTGCTGAGTAAAATTAACTCAAGTTCACACAATGACCTCTACACAAATGAGACTGGGTACAGGAAGCTTGCAAGCAAAACTATACCAATGCCTTCATCTTTTCTCGAAGTTGGACAAAACTACTAATGACTGTTCAATCACCCAGGTCCTCATTGGTGTGATCTCAGGCTATCTGTGCCTATAGAAGCAGATGAATACAGAGGCTGCAGAATACAGAGTGGCAGTCCACACTTCAGCAGTATTTTCTGATGTTGTATCTGCCGATTAAAAAATGCTTGTGACCTTTTCCTATTGTAAAGGAGAAATTCCTCATTTGCAATAGCCCTAAGAATTTGCCAATATCCATGTCCCAGGCTTATTTTACAACATCCTGATTGGAGTGTCATCTTTCAAAACAGCTGCAAACAAACATTTTGAAGGCCCACACTAAGGAGGCAGCAGCATGAATTGGCACCTCCTGGCAGTTGTTCAGGCAGATGTAGTCACAACCATGAGATATTATTCTACTTTGAATATATGCATTCAGCCCTCGGCCACAGTAGCTGTTTTTTCTTCTGGGAAATACCTAATGCCGGATTTCCTCTGCTTGCAATCAGAGCAAAGAGGGGACAGGCAGCACCGCCTCTCAGTTGCCTGTCTCCTCTCTAGGGCAATAATCTTCTCTCAGCAGCCTAAGTGCTTTTTATTTGCATTGCTGAGGGCTAAGGTTTCAAGCCTGCTAATGCTGAGTGACAGAATTGGTTTTTAGTTTTTTCCTTTTAAGAAAAACATTCTAGGAAATTGCATAACCTGCTTTGATCCTCTTGATAACTGGAATTTAAGGTTGCAAACCCACTCATTGAAAAGTTAGTCAAAGCCAACTGCTGACTGTGGAACAAGCAGCCTGATTTGCCTTCTTGCAGTATGTGCTATGATCTAGTCCTAAATTATATAAATTACAAACTTTATTCTTCATCTAGGTCCATTCATCACTGAATACATATTAAAGATAGAAAAGGGGTGAAGTAAGCTTGCACATGCACAGCCACAAGTCCTACCTCGTGGATCTTCATTATGCCCAGGAAACAGCTTTCCCTTGCTCTGTTTTAAAAACTGCATACATTTCTTCAGCTCTGACCAGTTAGCAGAGCCATCACCTGTTAACACCAAAGCCATCAGAAGCTATTACCCCTGATGTCTTTCCAACAGCACATGTGAAATATGATTCTCCATTGATTTCTCACTTGGGAAATCTTCATCCGCTCCCAGAGAGGTTCCCAACAGGCTAGGAATAAACAGGTATGAATGATGAGCTCCTGCTTCATGTCTTGGCCCCTCTAGGTGATTCAATTAAAAGAAACCAAATGAGAACACAACAAGCAAAAGAAGGAGACCAAAGGCAGCACAAGCAATAGAGGAGACATTAGCAATTCAGCATCCATGGATCTGGCCTGTTTTGTGAGAGTGAAAATTGGATAAGCACAAACAGGCTGCAACAAATCCATCCGTGGTGTGTTGTTTCAGGATGTTAAAATAACTACACTTTAATCTAATCAGTGCTTTAGCAGTATTTTTTTTTTTCAAATTGACCGTTTTTTATTTTTATTTTTTTATTTTTTATTTTTTTTTTAGAATGAGGGAAAATAGTACATTTGGGGAAACAAATGATAATGTTTTGGGTCACATCAATTAGATTGAAGCCCTTAGGGGGAACCAGGTCAGTGGTTTTATAGGACCCATGTATGCAACATTTTAATGTGTTACATGCATGAGAGACCTCCTGCCAGGCTCTTAGAAGGCAGGTTAACAGTTTAAAGTCAAGCAAGGCTGCAGCCTGCTTTTTCATGTAAATAAACTCCATTTTTTTATCTACCTGCCAGTTCATTAATTTTCAATATTTTTCTTGAAGCTACATATAAAGAAAGTGAATAGTACCTGAACTCTATGCTGCTAAACATGCCACTAAAGCAGTACAGCATTTCTGTCCTTAATCACAAAAATGTCATATTCCTCCTGAAACAAAGGATATCAAGGTGGATTTACAGTGCAGGGATTGCAAGGTTTCTTCCCCCTCTTTTGTCCATTTTTCCCCGGGACAGAATGGCTCAGGCAAATCACAACCCCTCCTCACCCAGGTGCTGAAGAACAGCTGATTCAGGCCGGGGTGGGTTCCAGGTTTAACACTTGTGAGAAAGCGATCACAGGGAGTAAGCCACCAAGCTGAGGCTGCTGAGGCTTTTGATGGCAGCTGAAGTGCCTGTCTGGCTGTAGGGGGATCACCCTTTTTCTGTGCCTGTCTTGTCAGCTGTTATTTGGGCATTTAGGCATTTAAGATTTTGTGCACATCCCTATAAACAGAGCTTTACACACCTTCCACAGAGGCGTTTTGCAGGTCTCAGATGAAACAACAAACCTCTGCCTCAGTGAAAACTGGAAAGTTAGATCAAAGGAGGAGGTACAAACTACCTCCTCTCATTCTGTATGTTTAACAATGTCATTGGGTTAAAATTCTTGCCTTCTAAACCTTTAGTGTGGATCTGAAGGAAAGCCAAATTTAGAAACCCCAGTGATTTTTGGGGCTCTCCAGGATAGACAGATAGGCTTGTATCATGAAGTGCACTGTCAGTGCAGAACCAGTTTATAAGCCTGCAAACCGATGCTGCTTTACTCCCGTCTTCTCCCAGCTATTCCAGAGCACGCTGTACGAGCGAGACGGGCTTCCTGGCTGAGCAAGGGGAGCAGGAGAGTGCAGAGCAGCCGACAGGCTTGTTACCAGTGGCAGAAAACGACGGTGAGTCCACAAGTAGTCCTCAAAAGCAAACAAAAACTGCAACGAATCATCCATAAAACGCAGTCAAAAAGGACTTCGTTTAATTAGTGATATGTAAAGACTTTTGCATAGAAAAAAGGTTAACAAGGTAATGCATAAAAGACCGAGTAGGTACAGTATTTTTAAACAAATATTTTAAAGTATATTTTGCATAATGTTTAACATTCTCAATGCTTATTGCTTTCTCCACACAGCAGAGAAATCAAGTGCATAGTAATACATGCCGTGCTTTATTTTTATTTTCTTTTTTTTTTTACATAAAATCTCTAGTTCTTGACTGAATGTATTAAAATACGTAGGTTATTTTAAGTCACTGTAATAAAAAAATGAAAGCAAACCATTTTATGCAGCACTAGTTATCTGGGTATTGACAAAATAATTTACTCACATCCCATTAATACATTCATTTTGGTTTGGAATCAAACCCACATTACAATGTTGGCATATTAATAGCCAATTTAAAAATTGTCCCTACCATAACTTCATTCATACCCAGAGTGATCATTCTCCCAGAAGCTGATAGTGAAAAGAAGAGGGATCTTGCACAGAATTGGCTAAAAGTAAATGTCCAAATACAGCTAAATAAGTTAAGTTGAACTCTTAAACACTGAGTCTCTTGTATTGGCATAAATCAACTGTATCCAAGTGCGCACTCTTTAAAGAGGTGGTTACTTCTGGGTGCATGACAAATTCACTGTTTGTGCAGATAGGAGCTAGCACCATGTTTAAGCCATAAAAATGGGTGCCTCAGGGCTCACAGGCAGCGCTGAAATGTTCATTATCCCAGCACTGATAAAATAATTGCTTTTGCCAACGCTATGTTAGATGTCAGAATTTGGCAAGTCTGCACAAAGAAAGTGAACTAAGGAAGTGAGAACTAGACCTGTCAATCTGAACATTCTTCCTGGGCAATCTTTTGGCTAAAAAAAAAACCCCTCTCCCCTTCAAGAGCATGCTCTGCCCTGGGAAGTTGTGAAGTCGAACACAGAATTTCGCCCGTCTCCCATACCTTTTCCATACCTGTGCAATGTTATTTGTTTTAGCAGAACACACACACATATATATATATTTATTTATTATTTTTTCGATGTCAGGCACTTAGGAAACTCAAGCTCTTTTTCTAGCCTGGGTAGACCTGGTAGGTGCCATCTCTCACCTCTCTGCCAAACACGGATGCATAGCTGGAGAATTATTAGTTCTAATGTCTACGTATTCCTACGTATTCCGTAGGAAACCTCTACGTGCCGAT
>VXAU01001441.1:539406-549439 GCA_013399695.1 Formicarius rufipectus | reverse complement strand
GGGGGGGCGGGGGAGTTAAAATGCCCCGACTTCAGTCCCCCAGGGCCGGTAGGGTTTGGTGGTGCCACCGCTGCCCGCCTGCTGCGGACTGGCCGTGGCCGACACGGCGAGCGGAGGGGTGATGGCTGTGGCTGCGGCCACGGCGGCGGCGGCCGCGCTGGGGGGCAGCATGGGGAAGGTGCCAGTGAAGGAGAGGGGGAAGCTCTGGGCAGCTGCCGTGGCTGCCGCTGCTGCGGCATGCACAGTGGCCGAGAGGGACAAGAGCGAGGGGGAGAGGGGAGGGACACAGGGAGCAATGCTGCCGGCGGAGGGCACTCTGAGGGCGGCGTCGGCGTGGGCGAAGGTGGCGGTGAGCAGCGCGGAGCCGGGGCGGGGCACGTCCGAGGAGAGTCTGCACGGGGCGGCATCGGAGGCGTGGAGTCCATTCGGCTGCAGCAGGGCGGCAGGGAGGTGGTGAAAGGCAGCTGCCCAGTGGTGGGGGTGCAAGGGGTGGTGGTGGTGCTGGTGGTGGTGGGCCATGGAAGAGGTCATGGCAGCAGCTTCCCTCTGAGAGGCACAGGTGCTCAGGTGAGACACGAGTCTAACGCGCAGGGGGTCGGATGTGTCGAGACCTTCCACTGAAGTCAGGTACCTCGCAACTTCTGTCAAGCACTCCCGGAAGCCGATGCTCATGAAATCCATGGCCAGGGAATGAGCATCAAAATAACCTGCAAGGGGAGGACAAAAGATGCGATGAGTGTGGAGCTGCAGCCTACATTAGGTGAAACAGCCAACATGGTCCTGGCTCAGCTGCCCGATCTCCCGTTTGCCATTTACGGGTTAAGATGTGCGATATGAGAAGTCTGATCTGTAAACGATCTCTGTGACCATCCCTGTAACGCAATAGGCTGCAGTTGTTTACGCAAACATACAAAAGAAAAGAACTAAGTCCATACACACTTAAAAAGATACATGATGCCTCTCACGAAATTCCTCAGCAAGCTGCTGCAGCGCATTGTTGATCCTGTATGTGTGAACAAGATGCTTATCCACACAAAGAAACAGCTTGGAGATCAGAGAGCTTGCATGTACTACCCTGCCTTTTCTTCCCTACACTGGCATTCATCCTAATGCTTGCAAACTATTTCTTGACATTGTGAGATAGTTGCTGTAACTGCTGTCGGGGTCCCATCTACTTCACAGAGTCATTAAGACAATGTGACATACGGTGTTACTTAACTGCAAACTAAAAACATCTTGTGATGACTCTGCACACACACAATAAAGAGCTTTACTGAGAAAACGTTTTATGTAATGCCGTTGCTAATTTGGAGATGGAAGACTGACAGTCATATGGCCCATGAGGTATTTCAACAAACAGCAACTGGAGCTCCACAGGTCCAGGACAAAAAAGTATTGGGGGGGGAAAAAAAACACAGTCTTATTAAATGCACATGAAAAGATACTCTTTCTAAAGAGAGCATAAAATCTTGTGTTTAAGTTGCAGCTCTTCAACCAAAACAAAACTATTCTAGTTTCAGCAATTTTTCTAGTTTAGTTTAAATGTAGTCTCCTTGGAGGAATAATATCCTATCCACTCCTTAACTGGCGTGGTGTTCTTCCACTTGCATTCAATGAAAATTTTTACGTTTGCATGACTACAATATGTGTCAATTTATAAAGATCAAGTGCTCTTATTATGGAGGAATGGGGCAGCAATACCTTGTACTCTCTGTCATGCAATAACCTCCGCCTTTCTGAGAAATGCTAGCACCTTAGATGGCTTTTTTCACACGTATCAATTTTCAAGCTAGAATGGAGTGTTTCCGTTGCTGCATGCCCACATTACAGAATTAACCTGGGCACACTGATGGATGTTGCCCCAAATCCCTTGCCCACTAAACACCCTTTCTTGCCAAATCATGAGGGAGCTTTTGCTTCAGTCTATCTTGCTTATCTGAACCTGACAGACACTCCAGTTTGGCCAGAAGATAACGAACATGAGGGGTCAATGACTTCTGTCAGCGAGCACTGATTTCTCACAGCTTTTTTCCTGCTGGGTCCACTGTGACCAAGTGATCTGTGGAAATGCCACAGTTCGAGTGGAACTCCTGAGAAACAAAGGCCAGGCACGCCAGCAGTGGTGAGATAGGAGGGTACTTCTCAGATGCCAGTCAGCCTGGCTGGAAGCTCCAGGACCTCCAGCGGCTTCAGAGAGGCTGACACAGAGCCAAAACTGCTTCCCAGCTCTGGCCACGAGTCAGCCACCCTAGGAATCCTGAGAGCACTCGGCTCAAGCCAGGGTTTTTCGGCCTCCCTCCCTCCCTCTGGACTGGAGGAGATGCGGGGGATGTGGTTGTCACCAGCCTCCTCTGAGTCTCAGCTGCTGGCTCTGTGACGAGCCATCCCAGAGCCCTGGTAATCCTGGCTCCCATTCAGTCTTCTATGGTGGCCGAGGCACAAAAACAGGGTAGATGGGAGCTGGGACTCCCAGGCTCCATTATATTTTGATGGTTATCTTTTCCAGGTTTACCCTTCACTGGCTTCCCCCGTCTGAGAGGGGCTTGAAAATGTTATTTCTCATTTCCTTCCAAAACCCAAGAACATCTTCCACCACCACATACACGCATACACATCAGTGTTCTGCAGTGAATGGAAAGTCCTGGTTTTACTTCATCTGTCCTGATGACCCACCTGGGCTGCACACAGGGCATAGGTCATTTGAGCTACATGAACCATGCTGCTGACCCAGGTGTCAAGTCACTCAAAACTTGCAGTAAGTGTGTAATAAAACCACATCGAGGTCTCAGCAAGCAACTCATTGTTTACAAATGCTCCCCTGTGCATGCTTGCACTATCAGCAAAAAGCCCTGGCCCTAGGCCAAAATAATAACGTCAACAAGAAACCACTGCCTGCACCTGCATCAGGGCGGTGGAAACGTGGAGTCTGCACAGGTCCTTGAAGGCATCTGCCTGCCTGCCCGCCCAGGCAGCTCGGAAAAGCAGGGAACAAACAGAAACCATGTCAGGTTTCCTTCCACTGTGCCCACTTCTGACTCAGTGTCCTGAAAGGGGCTGACACCATCCTGACTTGCAAACCCCGTTCATTCCCCATCAGAGGTGTCCTACTTTCTGCATGAAGAGGAGAAGGACAAGTTCTCCGCAGCACTCAATGCAGGGGAGCATAAGAGTATCAGGACCCATTTCTCCTCCCTTCAATAACTGCTTTTTATCATGGGAAAAATTATGAAACTCACTTTTTTGCTGATACAAAAAAGCTTTTGGCTCACAAGATGAATCACAAAGTAGGAATAACTACACTTGCAAATAAACATTTATTTTAAAAACACCCTAAGAAATTGTATTTAAAACTGTTACTTAGGTTGCACAATAAAATATCTAAGTGAACAGGAAAGTTTAAACTTTGCCCAGTACTAATTCTCAAACCTCTTTTTCTTACACTTTCTTAATTCATGCAGTGAGATTACTCATCTCTGGGACAGAAGGAGAAGATAAAGTTGAAGTATTTGTGAAGCAGTTGGGTATATTGATGGGCCACCCACTATGGACCATGGTGTGAAACGCAGCTGCAGAAATCAGCCTGCACCACTTCTCACTGCATCCCACTTCCTTCCCCACACTGCCACAGGCATGCCAGTGTTAGCCAGGGCAGGAGAGGCATGGCAGCAGTGGCTGACCAAGGAAAAGACCAGACCTCAGAACCTGGGAGTGCTAGCAACATCCAGCTTGCCCAGCAGCAGCTGGAGGCCAGAGCTCTGCCAACACCTCTCTCTGTCCTGCAGTTCCCACCCCAGGCACTTTGCCCCTGCCCCACTAGCTGGGCCACCTGACCTAGTTATAAAAAATCCCCCCCCCCATTATTTTTTTGGGTGGGGAAGCAGGGGAAGGAAGCTTCCTGTTAAATTAGGCCTCTGACTGGGTCCACCTCCTGGCCCTGCTCCTGTTGTTGCAGACATAGGAGGGGTGGGAGCTGCTGCAACTCCTCAGAGGAACAGTGCGCAGCATGAATGGGGGTCAGGCTAGGATAACTGAGCCACACATCGCATAGGGAGGATAAAGTGAAACAGCCACCCCTTCCCTCAGCAGCAGCCGAGTGCTGTTTGCTCCATGCACCAAGTGAGACAGGGCTTATGGAATGCCAGCACACAACCACACAATTAAAGACAGCACCTTCATGCATACACACATAGGATGTGAATCCAGATAGCACAAGCACAATCAATTCTGGCATTTCATAACTTTCAAGTATGTAGCTTTACCAACTAAATAGCGCTTTCCTCAAAGACTTTAGATAGATCTATGTCCTCAAAGACTTTCTAGATATACACGTTAAGTTCTTTTTTTAAATTTGCGCATTTTCCAAGGAATCAAGAGGCATGTCTGTTACCTGATGGACAATAAAATTCCTTTAATCTCCTACTGAACATGTTACCCATAAATATTAAGCTTAAATGGACTCCTAGAAAAACCTCCTTAACACATAGAAAAAAATGCATGTCAGCTTGGTGTTAATTTTCACAAATAACAGAACACCAGCCTTCAACATGCTTTCCTATAGCCATCTGTTGTTAGGCATGCACTCGTTCCAAGCTGAGTTTTGTAATTGCTGCAAGGTAAGGAGAGAAGTGGTAATTCAATCATGCACTAAAAACTTTAATCAAGAAAAGGAAGAAAGAGAGAGCAGCAGCTTCTTTTCTAGCCTTTACCTATATGGTATAGTGGGTGAATGAAGAATCAGCTGGTTTCCATTACCGCAATTTGAACAATGATCACAGTTGATGGCACGGGATGTGGGATCGTGCTTACGGGATGCCAGCAAGTTTTTCGCTCCAAATAAGTTCCAAAATCATGACTACACAGAACACCTCGTGGGTGGTTGAAATCATTTGGCCTCCAGCCTTGGGACTGTCAGCTTGCACAAGCGAGGTACACTCGACTCCCGGCGGTCGGCTGATCTAGTGGGTCAGCCAGTGCAGCCATTGTGTCACGCCAGCACCCACTAACAGGGAGCTTCCCAGGCCTCTGACACACAAACACAGCCTAGAAGTACGAATGCAGAGAGCAATCCTAGCTGCCTGCCTGTCTGCTTTATCAGATACCTGGAGCTGTATAGAGCAAGACTGGTTTTTTTTCTGGTGAGCAAGACAGTCAAACCTGGCACTGAAAAGTCTTTCCAGAAAGAAGAAAATGTATAATCATAAAGTTCCTCTCCATCCACTTCCTTTGGTATAGCTGCTGGATAATGAGGTTTAGCATTGGTTTTGTGCTATACAATTGTTGCCACAAACCTCCTGTTTATGTTTGGTGTTTGTGTATTTGTTTTGTCTCCCTGTGCAGATTTCAGTGCTCTTTGGAAACCCCAAACAAATCTCTGACTGGGCTGCCTGTGAATGAAGCCTTTACTCCCACAGTGTTATGAAAGCAAACACAAGCCCAGGGTCAAGTGCTTCTTTTGTCCCAGTAGTTCTTTCCCACGAGTTCAATCCTGCCATTAGCATTGATTTCCACTCCTTTAATCTGGAAACGCCTATCACAGCCCCTCAAAGCACTTCTTTTTTTTTTTTTTTTCCCCTGAGATTTCCCCAGATATTAGAGAAGAAATCCGTGGCTCCTTACCTTTACCTCCTGTCGCCTGCAGCATCTTCAGATGATCCACTGTCATTTGCAGTATTTCCGCTTTTTCTAATTTGGCAGATCCCTTTGAGATAAGAGAAACATATAAATAAAGGCTTACGGGTACTAGAAACTTTAATTTGATATACTTTCCACTGAGCTCAGCCTTATGGTTTCAATTTCCCCTATCATTAGGACCTTCTCAGCTTAATTCTTTCATGAGCATCTGCTTCCCAGACTTTTCTAAGGACTAATACCATCTCCTATCTAGTGATACAAGCAGCAGAACAATTTTGCTTTATTAGGGCTAGAGCTCGGTGTAGCTCTGGCCTTGAAGGTAGTGCAAGATGACATCTTTATGAAATGAGAGAAATACGTAACTTCCTGGACTTCTGGTTTAGCGACAAAGACAAATGGAGAGCTGGCAGGACGGGTCTGTACGGTCATCGATGGAGACCCTGCTGCAACGTTCCTTTCTGTGCTATTACCGGTAGGTGTCCCTGCGGACACGTACCCAGCACTATCCATCCCTCTCTTAATTGCCTTTTCATTTTCAGCATGTCATTTGGCTGCTGAATATTTCATTCTCATTCTCGACTGAAAAAACGGCCTCACAGTCCACAGTATTTTAAGTAAGTGAGAGGCCTAGTTTGTAAGGACTAAGTCCTGTGAAAAAGGAAGAGTGTAGCTCCTCTGTCAGTAAAAATATTTTCTGATACTGAGAGTGGCTCACAGAGCTACATTAGGTAGTTCAAAAGTACAAAAGACAACGGAAAAAAGTAGTATTAATATATAAATAAAACTGTTTTGCTGTTAGCATTTCTTTCAATATCTGGAGAACTCCCAGACAACACAAGTGTTATTCCAGTGTAAGAGATCATCCCTAAAACAAGCTGCAGCCATCGGTGGATCACATCCTGCAAGCCAGTTTTTTCCCCTCAGTTATCACCTGGGCCACCTCACTGTCTCAGCTGTCTTCACCCAGGTTGCATGTGTGCAAGTTAGGCAAGGCTTACGCCCTCCTCTGCAGTGCCCATCTCTGCGATGGTCTCCAGAGCAGCGCTGTGATTTGGGGACAGAGGGAGGGAGGCGGAAGCGAAACTAAACCTCTAACTTGGAAACTCCAGTGAGCTGAATGTCAAGTTTCTGGAAAAGGACTGATGACTTTGTCCTTGGCATATTGCAGAAAAATGGTGGGACTTTCTGATCCAAATACAGCGCGTGCTCATTTTTATGCCAATAAATTTTTTTTCAATCCGCTTATTGCTTTCAGTGCTTTCCTCGTACAAAGGTTGGTGTGAATGTGAATTTTTGGTCAGAATTCCCCATTTTACATGTAACTACATCCTGTAGTTTTCTTAGACTTCATCTTTTCCATAGACACAGTACAAGCTGTCTCAGCACAAGTGACTAATAGCTAAAAACTGCATGGTGCTGGGTAATTTCCAAAGGCTCTGTAGGACTTGTTTTATAATGTTTGTGGTTTTCAAGAAATAAACAATAAAATGGGACAAACAACTGTTGTCTCCTGCCCCTGTTTATCTAGCTGAAAATATCTGTCACTATTTTGCAGTACCAACGCAAGGGCACAGTGACAATGACCAGTTACTAAAATCATATTGCAGGTGACACAAGTGATGCTCTCACCAATATTCAAAAACATTTTTTTAACTAGTTTTTGTTCAGGCCAGGGATGAAACAGGCCTAATATGGTGCGGTGTTTGCCACGTAGTTACCAGTGACATTCAGCACCTCCCACTCCTGCTCTCAGATTTTACTTTCTGGGGTTTTTTTATTTTACTATTACGAGGAAGTCAGGTTATTTATTTCCAGATCTTTCCTTTTTACTGAAACACGGTGTCAGTTGCACACATCTATAGATCTTCAGACACATCCAGAAAAACCGGACAAAGGCTAGATACTGAATCAAAGCCCACAAAATAAAAATCAAGATACTGAAAAAAAAATTAATTTTATTGGCAAAAACAAAAAGCCTCTTTTTATAGAAGAAATTGTATTCTAAGCTTTTGGTCTGAAATTTCATGACCAAGGAGCTGAGCCAAAGTTAGCTGAACCCTTCCAGTTTTCCTGCTCAACACTTTCTCACTGAAAGACCAAATGTATTGCTGAGTTCACTAGCTCACACAACATGGGCCTATCCCACCTCCTAATGCACTGGTTCTAAAGAGTGATTTTAAAACATGAATAATCCACACTGTCTGTTCCCTTCTAAGGAAACTGGATTAATTAGTTTGCAATGGAGAGATTTAAAAATAAAGGTTTCTTAAAGTAAGGTCAAAGCAAAGTATATTTAAAGATTTCGACAGACGGCTAACTCACAAGGTTTGGGGGGGTTGTGTTGGGTTTGTGTAGTTTTTTTTAAAAATATGGAGTAAAGCATATTTTCAACAAAGCCACTACTGGAATTCATTGAAAGAACACAGGCAACATGAACACAGTTACCCTTAAGGGAAAAACAAGCCAAAGAATGGAAATGTTTTTCAGTCTTATAATGAATTATGCTTCTAATAGTTTTGCCACAACAAAGCATTTTATTGAAATGCCTGCTTTGTGCCAGATCAGGACACATACAATATTATTTTAATGAGATTTACAAGAAAACTAACATTGCCAGATGAGATACAGAATTACAAAAAAAACGAAAAAAAAAGAAAAAAAAAAAGGCTTACTTGTTTTTCAAAAGCAGTTGGCACAAGCCGCCTCAGCTCTGATAAACTGTTATTTATACGATCACGGCGCCTTTTCTCTATAATCTATTCCCAAGAAAACAAAACACATTAAGTTTATAAAAACGAAGGGCAAAAGCACAGCACACATGCAAACTGTCTGATGCAAAAAGAATTAAATGCAACATACCCCTCTTCTTTTCTTTCTGGCCATGATCTGAGATGTTGTTGTTGGGGAATTTGATCGAATGACAGAACTATTACTTTGCCTGTGAAACAATAAAGTACAGTCAGGTGTTGCACAACTTGACAACGCTCTTCGAAGACACCTTGGGTCACCATATTACGTAAGCACAGTCCCTCTCATGCCATTTTCAATGCTTAGAAAACATGCCTTGCACTACAGTGTTTTTAAAGAGAGAGATAACTCAGTTTTGACTGGCCCAGCATGTCTTTTGAATTGACAGAACACTCTGTTAGAAATAAAGTCTTTTTCTGGAGACAGTTCACTGTCCAGGACAGTGGATTTCATTTTCTTTGTACATAAATCCCTGCCAACCGAGTACATGCTGAAGAACCGAGCCCAAACCCACGTGAACCGTCTCCATATGCCAATAGAAGTGATAAGTACATGTACGCGATGACACAACCTCTGCCAGGCCTGCTGGCTTTTGATGTTCCTGCCCATTGCTATGCAAGTCAGTAGATGCTCAAGTATGACGCCAGTTGCTCAACCTGGGTCTGTTGCAGTGTTCAGCATCAGGAGCAGAATTCAAAATCCACTTTTGAAACTATGCTACCCACGAGTACGAAAAGGCTTTTATGTCATCATGAGCGAATGAAAAAAAAAAAATAAATCTAATAGCTTTTAATACTCCTTTGGCCACTGATCCGGACGAGCCGGACGTCCGTAGCATGAGCCTCTAAGGTGGCCGGACCATGCCCGAAGCCCCTGACCGCCCCTGCGGGGAGCCCAGCCCGGCGCTCCCAGCGCAAACATCCCCGCCCGCCCTCGGCGGCTCTGCTGAACTTCAGATGCTGTGGGATCTCTGCTTACTTTCCACGGCTCATCTCCCGCTGGCACCGATTCCCTTAGGTTGTTCGTCCTGCTCGGGACCGATTTTGGAAAAGGTCTGACTGAAGGCGGCAAACTGAGCGGAGCTAATGAACCGCAGCCCAGCGGCTCACACGCTACGTGGGTGCTGCGCCCAATTCCGAGGCTCGGGCAGTCAGACCGCGGGGCTGATTTCTGGTGGGCCACCACCAACCAGCTGCCAGGTGACCTGGCCGGGGACACCACCGCACCCTGCTCTGCCCTCGGGGGCCACCCTCCTCCCCCGACGGCGTGTCCGGGTTTCGCCCTCGCCCTGCCCATTGCGGGGCGCACCCCAGCCCGAGCCACCGGCGGGGACGGCGGCGCACCACTTACCCCGAGTAGTTGTTCTCACTCCCCACGTCTATAGTCTCGTCCATGTCGCTGTCTGAGGTAGTTTCCTCGCAAGGTCGCTTCATCGTGAGCTCAGAGCGCGGCGCACCTTACAGCCGGCCCGGGGGCAGAGATAAATAAATCCGGGGGTGGTAGGGGCGGGGGTTGGGGGGCTCCAGCACGACACCGCACCGCCAGCAGAGCAAACCCTCTCTGAGGCGCTTTCCCACGCCGCGGCACAGCCTCAAGCCCGACGGCCCACCCCCGGCAAGGCCCGCCCTGCCGGGAGGGGAGGGAGCCGCCCACC
>VXAU01001441.1:518821-539151 GCA_013399695.1 Formicarius rufipectus | reverse complement strand
GCGGGGGCCCGGCCGCCCGAGGCGGGCAGCGGGGCCGCGGAGCTGCCCCCGCACAAGGCCGGGGAAGGGGCGGCGCGGGGCTCCGGCCATCCTCGGAGCGCTGCCTCTGGGGAACAAGAAGTGCCATCAGTCTTCCAGACCTCCCATGCCGGGGAGGCGGGGCGCGGCCGCGCTGTCCGAGTCTCACCAGGCATTTGGGAAGACCTTGCTCCCTCTGGCCCCTAAGATAGGAGCCGGATCAGCCCCCCCGCTGCGTACGCCAGAGCCACGGGTGGTGGCGAGTGGCCCTGGCCGCCTCTTTTGGGGTGCCGCGGGTTGTCTTACGGGGCACACGAGCCCGGGTTGGAGAGCTGTGTAAATCCCGGTAAAGGTATAAATCAATCCCGTCCCGGCGAGCGGCTGCCCCGTCCTGCTGGGCTCCACGGGTGCGCCGAGGGGGAGCGGGCGTCTCCAGGGCTGGGAGCCAAGCACGGCGATAATCCCTTCTGGGAACGACTTGGAGGAAGTTTAGCGTCTCGCTTACCGGAGGATCTGTAGCGAGCGTGTTTTATTTTGCTTTTGTTTGGGATTTCCCCACCCCGTTTGTTTGTGTTTTCAAATTCCGGATTCCTGACAAAATACATTCGGAGTGGTATGTTCCCCGCAGAAATTTAATACTTCAGCTTTGGTGACCTATCCCTCTGCCTCCGTCCCCTTTGCCACCTTCCTGGAAACATTTTCCTCTCATCCCTGCTGCCGGGACGCTGGGCGAGAGGGGCGGGGAGGGTTCGACAGCGGCTTGGACGCCGCCGCGTTATCCTGACTCTCGGCGGCACACGGAGCCGCGATCGCTCAGTAGCCCAGAGAACTTGCGGGCTAGAGGCCAGGCGGGACGGCGAGGGAGCTGCCCCTGCCCCTACAAGGCACCGAATCGCGGCAGGGGCAGCCCCCTCGCCACCCCACCTGGCCGCACAGGGCTGCGGCTGCTCGTCCCGGGCTCCGTGCGGCGCGGCGGCAGCACCTGCCGGGCAGGGACGCGGGCAGCAATTGCCGGGCAGGGACGCGGGCAGCAATTGCCGGCATCGCCGCAAAAAGATAGAGGGGCGAGGGGTCTCCCCTCGGGGCCGGCCCGGGCCCGCGACCTTCACCGTAGGGTTTCCAGGCGGCGATAGAACGGTCCTACTCTGTCCCGCGGAAGAGAGGACGGGCGGGTCGGGGAGGGAGGAAAGAAGGGCTTAAGGGCTTCGGCTTTCCTTTCAGGACAGGCTGTGAGCTCGGCGAGTTTGGGGGAGCGAATATCTTCCCGGCGCGGCGCCGAGGCCGCTCCTGATCGCGGGTGGATTTTGCCCCAGCTGCCTTATATTTAGCAGCCAGCAGTGCCAATGACTCAGTTTTCCACTCAGTTAAATCGCACGAAGGTGCAGGTGGTCTGGTTGGCTCGCGGGTGTGCGTGCGGGAAAGGGCCGTGGTGAAAGAGAAACCGGCGCCAGCTCCTTTTTTACGCCAACATCCGCCATCTCTGCAATTATATTTGGTGGCACGTCGGGTGTTTGCCCTTTCATGTGGATGTTGCTACTATGTAAAGGAACAGCGGGATTTCATGCCTCATTGCCTTACCGGGACATCCTTTTCATGCCCGTGTTTGCAGAGTTACTAAAAGCTCCGCCGCTGCTCAGACTCATCAGAAGCGAGCGCCCGCGGGAATGGCGAAGACAGCTCCCGGGAACTCGGGACGCACACCCCACAATGGCCCCTTTGATGCAGTCTGAACAAAAAAAAAAAAAAACCAAAACCAAAGAAACAAACAAAAAACCCTCAACCAACCAAACAAGAAAACCCACGAACAAACAACCCCAAAAAGTACCGGGACCTTTGGGGAAAATGATGTTTCAGGAGCAGCCTGAAGCGCCCGACTGCAACGTGAAGCACAAACGCTTTAGAAATTTGAGATTAGGCTAAGCAGTTTTACTGTTCTATGTGGGGTTTTATAAGAAATTTATAAGTCACCTTAAAGTTCCCTTAGTTGTCTGTGCTGCAACCACACGGGAGATCTGCGAGAGCCCGGCCCGCTCCCACCGCCGACCCTTGTGCTGTGTGTCCCGAGAGCGGCCGAGAGGCGCTGCCCTGCCGCACACGTCGCCTTTCAGAGTGGATTTGTAGGTCTGAGTATTGATGTTACCCCGCCTGGCCCGCAGCTGCTCGAGAGGTGCCTACAAACACGGGGCCACAGGGTTGAGGGTGGGTGTCTGAATTCCCGCTAAAGCACGCGAATCACCCGAGGATGTTGGTGCATTTCCGAGCTGTCTCGGGGTTTTGCACAGAAATCTTTAATGTCACGCGTCGGTGCCGCTGGATTTGTGATTTCTGCTCACTCGGGAAATAGCTCCTGCTGCTTTATGGTATAATTTTTTTCCCCCGGGGCACAAGTCTGGCGTGCTGTTGTACAGAAACCTAAGCTATCTTGGTTACCTCCCTGGGTAATTTGTGTTAACGTCGTTTGTCGTGGATCCGGCTACTAAATCCTCCTGACAGCCTCGCTGAAGTCCCTCCTCCGGGAAGCTCCTGTTTTCGTTTTGCCCAGACTATTTTTTTTTTTTTTTTTAAGAGGTCTACCTGCTCTGCGGGGGAGGAATTACGGGCTTTCCCAGGACGGAGCGAGGAAGGCAGGTCTTTAAAGCACTCCCTCCCGGTCTCGGCAGGTGCGCTGCGGCAGCCAGGGGCTCCGTGGGGACCCCACGGCCCTCCGGGGCAGCACCAGCACCGCGACCCACGAGTGGGGCAGGGGCTGCGGCGGGCCCTTCGCGCCCGGGGAGCCGCCGTCGCGTGGTGAAGCCTCTGGTTTTGCTTTGGTCCCGGCTGTAAGGCTCACCCGTCTCTTTCTCCAGTGGCCTGATAGAGCACTTGCTGCAGCTGGATTGCCCGCTCTTCCAGCAGCACTCAGCGCTGACAGCCACGCATCTGAAGGACAGAGAAATGCATGTTTCTCCGTTCTCCGGTGCTTTTTCCTCCAGAGAGATAAAGCCGGGCGGACTCACCACCTCTCTCCGACCGGAGGTCCCGAGACAGCCCGCGCCCCATCTCCACCGCCAGCAGGGAGAGCCGGGTGGCGACCCCCGTTTCCCAAGTAGCTTTTCCCCGGGAGAGGCGGCCCCAGCTGGCCGGCGGGCAGCGGCTCCACGGAGGCTCCTGTCCCGGCTGAGGAGCGGGGTGGCGAGAGGAGGTCAGGCAGCTCCCCTTGCCTCCCTTGGTTCTCGGTTTTTGTTTCTTGTGAGTTTTTTTCCCCCCCTCGTTTTTCCTCTTGGAAAGCGTGGCGCTTGGTGTGGCTGTAGGCTCCGGAGGCGGCGGTGTGATGCGCCGCCGTGGGTCAGACAGGGCCAGCCCCGGGCGGGTGGCGGAGCTCCGGGGTGAGCCCAATACCGCCCGCCAGGGACTGGGCTGTGGGGACGAGTCCCGAACTGGCTTGTGAAATAAGCAAAGCAGGACATTCTCGATACTTTTATAGAGCCAGCTCCCCAGGAGAAGCGATTCTCGTGTGCTCCGTCCTCGAAAATGAAACTTTCTTTCCCCTTATATTTCAGGATTGCCCCTTTTACACGTCGCTGTGAGCCATTTAAGATTTAATAGAAGTTTAAAAGACTATTTTTAAAATGTGCGTGGCCACCTGAATTTTTAATAATTTGCCCTCTCCCTCTAAACAAACGTCTCTTTCCCATTTCCTTTACTCAGTAAGCAACTTCTCAGGGATAACTGTTCAATAGAGACAGAGAATTTGCGTTCATGGACTATGAACGATGACACTGTATTTTTTTTTCCCCTTGTTGGACTCGTCACTAACTGCCAGGAAAACAGAAAAATCCTTCTTGATTTCCGCCCCCCTTTTCTGCGATGTGATTGTAAATAGAAGGTTAAGATGATTTCTGGACACATTCATACCAAGGCAGGATAGACAGAATGAAGTAAGAGCAGAGAACTGAGGGAAACCACGTGTTATGAAGATGAAAGAAATAATTATCAAAAAAGGTGGAGAGACCTTAAAACATGTGGCTTTGCCTAGACAGTGGCTACACACGAGTGGAAGTGAATGCATGGCATTCCACGCATGTTTGCATCGTGGAGGAGTATTTGACTATTAGCTGGGTTGTAGGATTCTCGCCAATGCATGACAGTAAGGGTTGATCAACAGGTAGTACAGTAAATCCGTAGGTACTTATAAAATTGCAATGCCCTCAGATGGATGCAATTGCTTCAGTAGATCACTTCAGCTTACTTCAGCTTTGGAAAGGATAAAAAATGCACAAATTCTTGCTATCATAAACTAAATTTTCAAGCTGAAGATGACTTAAAAAAAAAAAAGGGAGGAAGGAAGATGCGGTGGGTATTTATAGACCTTTCTTGGTAACAACTTTTAATGTTTGTCATTGAGCTACACCTCCACAAGTCTGATCTTGGTCAAGTAGTGAAGTTTGCTATCGGGTTTTTAGGCTAACCACTGAAAACGTAACTCTGCGTCTCTGTCAAACTACTTCTCTGCTTTCCGTGCCTAATGAGGTCAATGAATGCACCCTTCAGGGTCGAGTGCTTCCTCCTGGCCCCGAGTCAATAGGTACTACATGTTTGTCCAGTCCCTCCATTCAATGCATGCAAATGCTCTCCCTGAGAGCTGTCACTACATCCTAGGTGATACAGAAAGAAATACCTCCTCTGACTCACGCTGTCCGGTGATAACGAGTGCGATTGAGCAGCACCCCAAGGAAGGACTGCTGCCGAGGAAAACCCCTACAGCTGAGAGTCTCATCCTGAACTCTTTGCACCTTGGCAGGCTTCCTATGTGAGTTCAGGCACTAAGGATAATTAATTAAATTAACAAAAGGTGTAAATCAAAAGTGCCTGTGAACTGTATTGAACCTCAATTTGCATGCTCTTATTCACAACAGAACTGGCTGCAATTTGATTTAAATTAATTCACTTTCACAATAAAATAACACTGAACAGAATAAAAGAAGCTTTAGTTTTGAATGAATGTCTATATAGAATTTTTTGTGGTTTAACTAACCCACTCTAAAAATTAACTCTGTTAATTTTCCTGGGCATTTCCAACTAGCCTAGCTTGCTTTGTCCCTCTATTTTAGGCCCCTATCAATAAAATGGAAGTAGTATTTGCCTGCTAACAGTTTAAAATCATTGTGTGAAAGGTCTTGTAATGACAACATTTTCCCTGATACTCAGCAGCATATATGTTCTACAAAAGTCAGGTCCTGATTTTCTACACATGTGGAAAATTCTTGCTTGGTTAATATTTTATGAGGACTGTACCCAGACGTACATGATCGCAGAAGACAGGCAGCAATAGAGAATTAGGGCATCATTGTGGCTTTCACTGAACATCTCCTTGGCTTTGGCTCTATGTTTTCTTCAAAGACTATGGGCCAAGATTTAAGAACTCACTAACTTTAGCCATCTTAATGAATGGCTTCTATGGTACTAATGGGAACTAGGGCACTTCCTTTATTAATGGAAATCAGGCCACTTAATTGCCTCACAAAAATATACAGAACTTAGTCTCATGGTTTTCTGCACAACACAAATTGTGAACTTTAATCTATTTTAGAGGTAGCTCTATTAAAATCCATAGATCTGTAGCAAGAATAAATTTATCCTATTATAATGGAAATAGAGTACTTGTAAAAATGAGCACATAATCATAGCTTTCCCATTGAAACTCATTTCTGTTTAAATAAATTTTCACAGTGGTGAAGTGGTTTAAATCACTAATAAGTGCAGCAAGCAAGGCTAGATAAACACATCCTATGATGAAAATGGGGCCTTGATTTTTTTAAATAAAATCTTGGTGAGTTTTGAACTAAAGGAATTTTTTTTAAATTTTTTTTTAGTTATTTCTTCTTAGTCAGATTTTCCCCAGCATTTTCCTTTATTTCTTTTATGCTTTCACTCCAAATGGGACTTTTTTTGTGCTCTTTAGTTGCCAAAACCTGGGGAATAGTAATTATTTGCATTTTGTTGTTGGTTGCTCTTTTAAGATAAAAACAAAGATGCTTTCCAGAGAGTTAGGAAAGAACTAATTTTAAGGCAATGCTGAGGCTTTAGCCAATACTTATTTATGAGAGAAAATAGTGTATCATCTTCAGGCTTCAAACCTACTTGTTAATAATAAAGCACAACACCTAATGCTCTAAAAATACTCCTGTATACAGACTGTGCATATAATAAAAATAAGCAACCCCAGATATTCTGTATTAGATCCATGGTATTTTAGCAAACTTCCTCAGTAACAGTAGTTATTATTGGCACCTGGAAGGAACTTTGAAACTTCAGATCCTGCAAAGCTAAGTAAGTAAAAGGACACACTAAACATGTGCTTGTCAGTAGAAGTTATCTCTGGAAAAAGAAAATTATTAATGAAAGCATCTTCCAAGTCTGAAATAAAGCACATAGGGTAAAAATGAATACTCAGCTGGTAAAATTTGTACCCAAATTAAACAGGCATAAATCCAGTCAAGAGCCAGAGTCTTACCCACAGAAGAATTTGGATCAAGATTTTAAGCCATTGAGAGAAACTGTTTTTCCCCAAACCGAAAGTTTTCCATACTGCCATGAATGTGTGTCCATGTAGAGAACCTTTCATCTAAACTACAGAAATTTTCTTTTTGCCAAGCATTGTCCAAGGGAGAGAAGTTGTATCTCTTTAGTTCTGCTCAGTCTCGTGTCTTATGGCTGCCTGTGCTTAAACAAGTATTTTTGTTAATATCATGTTTGATCCTGCTGAGCCTAATCAGGAAAGCCCATGTTGACTGAATATGACTTTTGTTTCAAGAAAGAAATTGAAGATCTGTAGGAGCTAGCTGGGCCTGATTCCAATTTTCTTCTTACTTACAAAAGAAAACAATTTTGTTAAGTTTTATTTCTAGTGATAAACTATTTTTTTCTCCTTAAAAATATTGTATTACTTTGGTAGTATTTTATTCTAACATATTTCTAATTAATTTTATTCTGTGTACATTTTTTGTTCTTTACTTTTTTTTTTCTACAGAGTTGAAAGTAAGTATGTCACATTATAGCAAAAAGAGACCAGACTTTGAGAGGAAATCTCTGCAGCTCTGAGGGCCCATCAGACTAATTATCAGTGACTTAAAAAGTGTTCACTGTTCTTTATGGTACAAGAGATGAAAAATTGTGTTCAAAGTTTTCCAAAACGCTAAATGCTTTCTTTTGCTTAGTAAGTTTGTTTTCTTGTGTTCCATTTTTTATGACAGATGTGAACCAAAGCACTTTATATGATTACTGCAAGAGCAATTTGCTTTTGGTGCTTGCTGGTGGTGGCTGGTGCTCACTTTTGCAAGGAGCAGAGGTGCCATTTTTGGAACCGTGCTGTTCCTTTTTTTGAGCTCCATCACAGGACCTGAGACGGCTGGCAGCACTTCTTCCAGCCTTCAACCTGGGAGTCTCCTTCCCTAGATATATGCAAAAGCTGTCTGGGCACAATTCTGGACACATGAGGGGGTGCTGCCTGAGCGAGGGGATTGCGATAGGTGACATGCCATGGTCTCTTCCAACCTTATCCTTTCTTTGGTTCTGTGACCCTTTTGGAACCACATCAAATGGACACTCCTCCTGCCAAAACACCATGAGGTTCCCAGATGTTTTTATCATGGGGTTAAGGATAAACCAGGTGCTGTTATTTCATGTTTCCTTCCTCCAGCCCCCAGCTTAGCCACTATTTTTATTTGTTTTGGTTTTCTTTTTTACCATGGAATGCTTTTTTTAACAAAATATTTTAGCTTATTTTTAGAGCCAAATCTCATGTCTCTGAAACTTTTCTTTTGGGCCATTGCTCCTGCTTGGAAAGCTGCCCTGGCCTTCTGCAAGCCTTGTTCCTTCTCTTCCTTTCTGATTGTTGTTTTATTGTCTACTGCTCTTCATGAAACAGGCTCCCTTCCTCTTTGCCAGCTCCATCTCTGAGAACAACCTGATGATGTCTAATGGACTGCTGTACACAGGACTGCTGTACACAGAACTCCATTTCTAGTGAGGACTTCCTAGTCACAGAGTGGCTTTTACATGGTGCCTTTTTTGACAGACTCTCCCTATTTCTATGTCCTCCCATATTTGTCCTCTACACTTCTTTCTTCTTAAAGCTCTTGTCTTCTTTTCTTCCTTGAACAAGGGTGAGGGCATCAGTTCTTCCAGTCTTGGTGAGAAAGGTTGTCTTGGTTTTTAGTATCCAGGGTCAGTTTGTCACTGTGTGGGTGTGTATTCTAAAGCCTCTATGCCATTTTTTTTTTCCCATGAACTGCTCACAATGGCACATTAGCAGCTATTGTCTAAGGGACAGCACACCCCTCAGGCTGCAGGCTGGGTGTTTTGGAACTTCTGTGAGATAAGGAAATTCTTCTGCCTCCACACCCACCTGAGGGGTCATGTCTGCTAATGGCCCATCAGGGGTATCAAAAATAGGTCATTGTTTATCTCACAGAGTAAATCACCCATTGTTTAAGTCTCCGCCCTGGGGGAAGGACTGGGCGGAGCCTAAGTGAATATAAGCAGAGGATTTTTGGGCCTAGGGAACTCTCTTCAGATCCAGAAGAGGACCCGAGCCACGAGCAGACTGCCACCAGACTGCAACCATCACTCTCACCAGCAGAGGATTTCAACTGCTCTTCGGAGGGACACGCCAAAGCTTTTTCTTCCCATCCACCAACCCCCCCCCCCCCCCCGGGGGTGACCCAGCACTGGCTACTCATCTCATCACCTGCGGTCTGTAAAATACCTCCGTGCCTGCCAGGGACAGAGACTGGGGGAGGGAAGGGGTTTTGCTCAGGTTGTTTTTTCTTCTATTTTACTCGGTTAGTTCTGGTTGTTTTTGTTTATCTTAAATATATAGATATATATAAATTATAGCTAGGAACTGTTATCCTTCCATTTATCATATCTTAATTAAAATTTGTTTTGAAATTGAAGGAGATTTGTCCCTCTGTTTTAACTATAAATTTTTCTAAGCTCTCTAAACTTAGACAAAGGTTTATAGTACTGGTGCCTTCTTTGCCCTCTTGTTTCTTTAGATGTGAAGGTTGTCTCCAAGTGCAGATATCAGATCTTCTACAAAAGCAGGTAATAACCTGACTTTTCTGCTAGGTAGACTAAACTTCGTTCAGGCTCCTTCCTGGCTTCCCAAGCATATCTCCTCTCTCTACTTTTGGGCTTTTAGAACAGCTGTTCAGTACATTCTCCTGGTCAATAGCTCTGCCCACAGCACTCCTGTCACTCCCTCTGCATCACTCATTCCTCCTCTGCTTGAAGTACCCTGCCTTCACTATCTTGGCCCTTCCCCTGCTTTCCCTTTTCTCTTACCATATTCTCTCCTCGCTTCTGGTAGTCTGCTCAAGTCAGATTTATCTGTCTTTGCCGTTTTTGTGCCTGCAGAGTCTCTGAAGCACTTTGGTGGATCTTGCAGACCCTCCAGGTTAGCAGTGATTTTTCAGAGCTCCCAGCATGAGTGCTTTGATGGTTCTCTGACATCTTCTTCGACTCACTGTACTTATTTTCCAGGCTCAGCAGGTGCTTCTCAGGCAGACTAACTCCAGTGTTTTCCAAGTTATATTAGTATAGCACTTCTAGATATCTCCTGTGTTACCTTTAAATTGTTTCTGGGCCTAAGCATAGGTGCTGTAAACCTTGAGTGCCCCCAGGGTTACCAGGTATGTCCATGTCCCTAAGCTGTCAAAATGTTCCTCTCATTCTTGGAGCTCCTCCTGGCTGGAAGCCCCACACCAAGGTAGTTCAACACACATAAGGTTTTCCTGTGAGGTGACATGTCAGAGCAGTGCCACTTGGACTCCATCACCCATCTACCTCTGTGGGAGATTTGGGTTCCTGCAGTGAGGGAGAATTTTTCTTCCCTGATATGGGAATTCCAAGCCAGACCTGCAGCCCACTGGCTCTGTCAGGGAAGAGGGAGGTGAGAGGGATGAGCTACAGAAACCTCCCTGCTACTGCCCTTCCTCAATTACCAGAGGGACCAAACCTTCTTGCTGTGTGAGGGAGTCTGACAGTATGGAGAGCAAGGGAAAATCTTCTTGCTGGTATTGAGTAAGAGAAGGGTTTGTCATGCAGAGCAAGTGGCCCGCTGGAGGCTGTTGCCAAGTACCTATCTATTTGAATTTGGTTACTAGCCCTGCAATGGGTATCCTGCAGGACTCAGGGCACAGTTTCATACAGAGTGAGACTCTTGCTGTGGTAACAAAGTCTGTAGTCCTATTAGTAGCTCTATGACTTCATGTGATCATCTGAAGTCCATCACTTGTGTTATTTTAACAAAACAGCACTTTACTTGTTCCATATAGGAAAGCATAAAATAGCATAAGTAATACATATTTAGATTTTCAGGACCACTCTTCCATGCAGAGTTTGTCCAGGAATCTTAACTTTCTGCTAATTAAAATTATCTCAGATAAAAACACTGCAGTGGAGAGAGAATTACAGCTAACAGACTGGCTGTGAAGAGGAGGTGCCAGCAATGCTTTATGGTCTAGAGAGGAGCATCTGAGGAATTTGCTGTTTAGTCCATTGATTTCTTCTGTATTGATCTTAAATGGGAAGTAAGAAGGCTACTGGAATGATCCTAAATAGAGCATATAAATTTATTTGAAGTTTAGAAGATCTGGCAGTAGCAGTGAGGATATGAGTATGACAGAAAGCAACCTGGAGAGCTCAGGAAACACAGCACAAGGTGCAAGGTACATTGGGAGAAATTGGAGTGTGTTCTAGTGAACACAGGGGCACAGAGTACTTTTAACATAGCAAGTGTGCAAAGTGGCCACTGTAGTTCAGCTGATGAAACAGCCATGCATTTGTGGACCAGGCCTGCACATGTTCCAGAGGAATAAATCCTCATGGTGCAGCCAGCTGCTGTCCTGTCAGAGACAGGCCATTTAACCCACTTGGAAAGCTCAGGAAGAAAGGGAATGGCATGGGTTGCCCTCCCTTGTGTGTTTCATGCTGTTCTCGCCTTCTTCTTCAAGTCAGAGTTTTTAAATTCAGAACATGCCTTGTACAGGGAACAGGGTCAAAACAGGAAATATCTAGAGAGGATGATAACTCTGTGTAGAAAGACACAGAATTTCTTTACTAGGGTCAGGGGTAGTACAAAGTGCATGTGTCCACAACACAACTTTGTCCACACACCTGCTTCTCGCCTTTCCTATGGGCACAGAGAGCATTTGCTTTCCCATCACCACCCCTCTTCTTTTTCATGTGTATGGGTTAAGACTCTTTAGTGGGGACATATTTAAGCTCTCCAAAACAATGGAAGAACCCGTTGAGTTAATTTTCAGTGTAGGCAGGTTTTCAGTCTTGGGTTGGCTGGATTTCTCATGTTTTGCTGGGGTTTCATGGTTGCTGGCAAAATGACTAGGCAAGTATTTCACAGAGTCATCTAAGGAAGAAAAGAAAATATCTTAGCAGAACACATTCAAGCAGATGACTAACTTTTAAAAATACATTTTGATATTTGCTCATATAACTCTCCATCATATTCAAAATTGTAATGGTTAAGAAAATGCACGGACATCTCTTTTCCTACATCAATAAGTGCTTTTTCCAGTAAAGCCATGTTCAAATATCTCTTGTGAGAGATATAACCCTAAATGCATAGGGAGTGATAAACACTTGTTCTCAAATAATGGCATAGCTGATCTGCTGCTATTTGATACATCAAAAGGTTTGAGCAGACCACACAATGCCTTTTCCAAAAAACTCCAATATTTTAGTAATAGGAACATTTTCATTGATTTTTATGTTAGCATTATTGCATAGCCTAGTTATTAATTACTTTATCAACCATTAATTAACTAAATAACTAGTGCTTTAAAAACTACATATTTTTAATATACAGTAAGTTAGCTTTTAAGTACGATAGCAATTCATGTTGAAGTATTTTTTAACAAATTGAGTGCTCTTCTTAGAATCAAAATACCCAGACTTAGTGGCTCCCACATAAAAATTAAAATTGTTCAAATGGCAATGCTGCAAAACTCCAGTTCAAAGGGTGAAAGTTTTGCAAAGTGTTCCAGTAATAATAAATGTAAATTTTGCTATGACCACTTGGTGTCATCTAGTCAGAGCTAGTTAGCTTCTTGTTCTAGACTTGGTTTTAGTGTTAAAAAAAATCAGATTTAATCTTAATTTTATAAGAGCCAGTGGACCAATACTAGCTCTTTATCTCTCCAGGTGAGCTCCTCTGGGACAGCATTTTAGCGTCACTGGAAGACTACCATCCTTATCAACTGTATTCTCTCTTAGAAAGGGTGCTTTGGGGGCAGACCTAGGCACATGACTGAGATTTTTTTGCCCTCATTGCAAAGTTATTTTGCTGGCAGTGCTGCTGGAGAGCAGACAACATGCATACATCCTGCTTGCTATACCTGAGGTCAAACACAAGGGTCCAGTGTCCAGCGGACAGCACTGTTAGGTGAACAAGTGAAGCCCTCAAGAGCTCCTATGCAAATCTGGTGTCAGCTCAGGACACCCTTCAACTCTCCCTGCAGTATGAGCCCTTTACGTCTTTGTCAGTTTGCTAGCAAGAGGAAAGTACTCAGCCCTCAAATGAGACAAGCAACCCCAGACGTCTGGGGAGAAACACATTTTTCAGTAATTCCTTGTGAGGTGGAACACTTGGAATATTATTTTTTTCTTTGTAAAGAACCTTTACTGTTCTGTTGTCCAGTTGGGTGATGCTGCAGTGAGTTGCATCCAGCAAATGTGTAATTGCTTGGAACTGGATCCAAGGCTGGGAAAATCTCTTTGTGTTTAAATCTGTACCTAATCAAATATCTACTCACTCTGTGAGGAGTAAGAATGTAGAGCAGACAGGGGGAATATTTCCCATTGACAGAAATGAAAGGCAATGTTTTGGTTCGGTTGCTTTGCTGCCTCTTAAATTCAGTTTACCAAGAGATTGGGTTAGAGAGAAGATGCTTTTGAAAGGGTTTTAATTGTTTCATATATCATAGTTTGCTGTGTTTTAAATATTTATGGCAACTACCTTTGCTGCTGACAGACTAAGGAATCCAATTGTGTCTGGTGCTGCTTACCACAAAATTGCAATTGGGAGAGTATAATGGAACTGGGAAAAAAAAACAGAGGTAGAATTAAGGGCAATTAGTAGCATGCAACAAATGAGCAGTTGGTTACTTATAAAAAGAAAATGGTCACACCTTGTCAGCACTAAAACAATCCAGTTATTCAAAGATCAGAGCATTGCAGATTGATGTTGAAAAACTGGAGAGAATTCACATAACTCAAACCGCTGTTGGACTTTAAGGACTGGTTTATGGGAAAGACTAAGACAGCTTGATAAAGCCTGTCTGTCTAGGTACTTGCATAACAGTAATGAATGTGATATATTACACTGCGTGGTGAAGGGCTCAGTGGTAGCTGAGGGATCTGGTAACCACTTACAAAGTTGTAGGCTGTAAGCATGAAGAAAGGAAAGAAGTGGGTAAGGATTGCTGAAGGAGCACAAGTGCCAAGATGAAAAGGAGAAAAGCTCATGCCAAACACTTGGAAATATTACCTCCTGTGAGAACTGTTAGGCTGTGGTCAGAAGTTATACAAAACCTCTTAGCTGAGTCATTTAAACTGAATTGTAAAAACACTCTAGAAAATATGCTGTATTGGCACAGAGCAAGCCTAGATCAGGAGCAACTAGCCTACTCCCTGGTTTCCTTTTTCCCAAGGGGCCTTTACTGCTAGTGTGGTAGATGTTAATTGATTTAGCAAGAAGCAGAACAAGGATGGCTGGAGGCAAAGAGGGAAAAATCAGTGCATGAGTTTTGTGCATTGTGGGAGCTCAGCATGGCCACTCTTTTGCATATGCAGTAGCCCCATGTACATGGCACATCAGGACCCTGACTGGCAGGAGCTGAATTCACCTTGTCCCACAATAAGCTGTTGTATCAGCTCAGATCTAATCTTCCCTGTGTCGCTGGTCAAAGGGGTCTGCATCAAGAGGAACCACCAGGAGACATAACGTGGCTAACCAGGGAATCTGCAACAGCTGCTCCTATTGCATCCATGTTCATGGCCAGTTGTGCCTGTGGAAGGGGAGTGAGAGGTAGGAGGTTTGCAAAGACATGTCCCCTTGCTACACTGATTTGTTTTCACCCCTTTCTACTACCACCACAGATTTCTCACATTTTTAGTTAAGAAGAAAATCTGTTGAATATGTCATTCTGTACATTTTATATTTCCTTCCTTTCTTCTATCGATAAGGCAGGAGTTACAGGGATTTGGGGGGAAGCAGTCTGGAAAAAAGAATTGCTCTCTTGGGAGCTTCAACAGAAAGCTGCAAAGTGAAAAATACTGTTCTCTGCTGCATGGAAAATTCTGGATCTACTTACTCATCATGCTGAGATCACCATGAAAGCTTGGTGGTGCCCAGCTGCACGCATCATGAACATTTAGCTAGTATTAGTTCCTTTTCCAGGAGACTTCTTTCCATGGCTTTACCCCATCATGGCCAGCACTGTGTTCACCTGGCTAAAAGCAATTTAGAGCACAGTTTTTAACATCAATACTGTCTTTATTGTGAGGGAATATTTGTGATCATTATAAACTTTCAATTTGCAGTACAGCTGTCATACTCTGGGATGTGCAGTGGCATGTGTAGTGGATGTAAATGATGTTTATACATTGTTTAACAAGCTAGGAGAACACATCATGGATATGTCCAAGCTCCAGGTCTTTCCCATACTGAAGCCAGTGTGCTGAGGCATGGCCTGAAGCTCTCCCCTCAAGGTAGATACCAAAGCATCCCATATTTGAAGTTTTCAGCAACAGCTCTAAGTAATTAGACAGTAATACTAATAACTCTTAATTATAGTACTTAATACTTCTCAAGTGTTTAAACTTTGAGGCATTTTAACCTAGGGATCTCTTTTCTTGTGATGTATGGGAAGGCCAGACTCAACCTTAGACTGTTTGCCCATGTGAATGTGTGAGTTGCAAGACAGTGGGATGTTCTGCAAGAAGACGTTCTCTGGCAGAGCCTTTGGCCTTCATACTCGAATGTGTTAAATTCTGGCTGAACTGCAAAGGACCATCCCTTCTCTCTCTGTCAGACTTAGAGGCTGAGTAGCAAAAAGCAGACTTGGAAACTTTTAAACTTTAACGACGTCTGTGGTCTGTTCATTTGATAATGCATTTTTAGTAGAGTATGATAGGTATCCTGTTTTGGGAGAGAGATGTAATAAAAACTCCAGTGAATAAATACAAGTTTTTGCTTTCAACGCCATCCTCCTGGACTCCTGCTGTCAAGTGGCTGCAGAATTCAAAGAGATTATTTTGACTGTTCCAAAAATCTGTCATACAGATCTGAGTTTTTTTCTTTTTATTTGTCAATGTGTGACTAAGCACAAGTATTACAGGAAACATGGAAATGTTTCGGCTTTAAATAATGGCTGTGGAAAAAGACCTCCTACTGATTAACAACTGTTGTTTAATAAAATAATTTTCGGATGTCCAAATTGCTGATTGTTCCAGTGAGGGTTACATTCTGACCAAAAGGGATCCCACCAGTCCCATGTCATCAGCCTGGGTGCACTGAGAAGAGGCTTTTCTGCAGCGACTTCCTGCTTCAAAACAATGGAGCATGAGAGATGCCCATCTTTGGTCCCATAGTGCTCAGCGCAGTCTCTAGGGTGGCATCAAAACTGCGGGGGCAGGAACTAGGAGAGGAACTGGAGTGTGGGGAGTTGTCTTTGTTTCAGAAGTGCAACCCACTGGATGAAGGCCCAGCTAGGATGGGAAACGAGAGGCTACCTCGTGTTTACTGGAGCACTGAGGGTCACTGTGGGTGTATCTGAGCTAGCTGTAAGGAGAGCACAGGGAGCCAGGGTCCCTCATGAAGTTTACTAGGAGCTTTACTATTCTAAATTTCTCTCTCCATATCAGGGTCCAAGCCCAGTTGGCTCTTATGCTTCCTCTGCAGGGCTCACACTCAGGCTGTCTGTCACATACACACCAAAACCGTGGTCAACACTGGAACTGTTTAGTTGTAATTGTGTTGATTCCAAGTGCTCACACACACTTATCTCTGTTACATTTTGTGCCTGTTTTTGCTGTGCTATGAGGCTGTGATCTAGTTTGTCTGTCTTGTGAAGTGGCAGAGTGCTGCTGGATGCCTTTCACAGGTGATGTGGGTGGTGCTGCAGCCAAACTCTCCACCTTGAACCAGGGCCTCATTCAGTGTGCCATTCAGGTCCGACATGCTCCTAGCAATATGTGTTCCCTCTGCCAGTTTCTCTTTGGACACAAAACTTCAGCTCCATGCAGTCATACATTCTTAGTCTAAATGTGGTTGAAGACAGCAAATTAATGTGACTGCCCCCTTTTTTTTTTAATTTTTTTTTTTTTTTTACAGACAGCCAGCAGATGTGAGCAAGGGTTGCCTATCGACATTAATCATTACCCTGTTGATAGCCCTGGGCAGGCTGCTTTAATTGACCAGAACTGAATCCAGTAATCATATCATGGAAAATATACATCACATTTATTTCAGTAGCACATCTGAATTACAGTAATGTGAGTTCATGGCAAAATTCACAGTGACTACATTAGAAGCAGGAGCAGAGCCATTGTCTGCTAGCACAGATGTAAATGAGCTGTGCCCCACAGTCTGCTGTGCTTATGCAGGACAGTGGGGCTATGCCCAAAAGTGATAAAATGATCCTCCAAGCCAAGCCCTAGCCAGACAAATAAAGAGAAGTCCATGCATGGTGGTTGTAGAACTGTGTTTTTCATTGTTTTCTGTATGGCCCTTCAATAGGAAGAATGGTTACAGTCCCTTCGAACAGCAGAAAGGCTCTAGCAGGAACACATAAAAGACACCACCCAAAAAGACAATAGTTACAGAAGCCTTTCCTTTTACTCAATTATCTACAGAAAATGATAGTTTAAAAACAGCTGAGACAGTAAAGCAATAAAAAAAGTCATCTGAGATTTAGTTTGATCACTTTATGCCTGGGAAAAACCCACAAGAATCTAATCAACAAACAATATTGGTATATTGGCTAATGTGCTAATGAATTCAATTTTTTTAAAATAGCATCAATATGTTAGATATTACATGGAAAAGAAACAAAGATGAATAGCTGACCAACATAGTCAATTGAGCTCATTTTTCCATGGTGAATGCAAAGTCTGCGACCTTTGTTCAGCAGAATGGTTGAGAGATGAGGTTTGGGACTCTGTTAAGTTACCATGAATGGCAGAATCCAAGCGGAGAAGATGTGATTAGTTGCCTAAACTTGACAGTGGATATACTCATGTGAACCTTTTCTTATCCTGTTCCATGCAGCAGCAGTCTAACAGCTAAATGTTCACTACAATTAATTTAAAATGTGAATTAAGGTGCTGATTTACAAAAATTGATAGCTTGAGGAAGAACAGGCCCCTTGGGATCCATGAGTGTGAATGTATTATATATGGGATCCATGAGTGTGAATGTATTATATATGGTTCACTTTGTTCTCTAACTATATATATTTGTAGTTGTTATAGGGGTTTGCCGACATTAAAGCTCCAATAGCCAGAAAGTCCCCTTTGAAATGCTACTTTATAAACCAGTAGGATTGTGTATAATATGCAAACTAAGTTACATGTAAATTAAGTGTAACTCTTGTTCAATATATAAAAAACTTTTTATATAAAACTAAGACCTTACTTTACATCAGAAAAATAAAATAAAAAAGGCCTTACAATGAGACGTACAGATGTTTAAGAAATGGAAGTAGTTTATTAATATAGGCTTTTAAAGAAATGATGATGTAATTTTAGGTAACACCCACCCCCTTATGCTGTTTCTGACAAAGGAGATAGATATACATGCTGCGGAAGATGCACATGCAGCAAGATGTACAATGTACACATGTGCATGTACTGAAAAGGTAAGTAGTCCTTAACTAGATCATTGCTTCCTCATTTGCAGAAAAGTTGTCTTTTAAATAACCAGGAGAGACTTGCAAGGATTTAAAAGGGGGAATTGGTAAAGACATTAGTGAGATGAATTAGAATAGTCTGCCATACTAGTCCAGGGAGGTTCAAAAGAGAGGTAGAGCTGTGGTAGAGGCTGGAATTAGTTTATTTTTCATTATATTGAACTAGTTTAATATGAAATTCTTTAATTTTAGCTTACTTAGTAGGAAAGATAACCCCTTCATGACAATGAGGAAACTTCTAGAGATGGATTGATGTTTCTATCTTCCTTATCTTCAGGAGGAGATCCATTTTTCATCTGCTTTAAAATTCTCAATTTCTTTAATGTTTTCATCTTTCTTTAATCCATTGTGATAATGCATAAAAATTAGATATTCCCCAGAATTTAGGTTTTTTATTTCAACTCTCTTGTATAGAAATATGCAGCATATCAGACAAAACAATTCTCAGAAACTACAAACTTAGTTGACTTCTGCCTCTCATTCAGCCATCTACTATTTCAGATTTCAGAATTCATGCAGGTTTTAATGGAGAATCTCAGTTTTTAAACCTTCTTGCTAGTAGGCAGAATAATAATGATTTAAATTATTATCTAACTTGATCTACATGGGATCTCCTTAGGAAAAGTTGCTTTGTGTAGTTTAGATATGTCCTTGTTGTCTCAGACCCTCTCAGCCCAGGCGAGGGGATCATGGGATTTCCTTGATGTAAACCTTTGACAATGGAATCAGGAACACAGTAAAGATGCAACCCATCTTTCCATGGCTTCATCCTCAACTCTCTTCCCTGTATAGACTTGTACTTTAAAACACTGGTGAGAAAATTCACAGTTCTGCTGCCTTCTCTGTATTCTAGAAATGACTGTCAGGTAGGTGAGTTACATCTCTAGAGGAAAAATTAAAACAATCAATCTATCAAAACTGAATTTCATTTCCTTGTACTTTCAGAAAGCGTTGAATTACATTCATGATGGTTTTTTAGTTAAAGTTTCCCATGTAGAGTTGTAGGATTGACATGTAAAGGACTTCTTAGTAAAGAAATGCTCATCTAACTGGCCAGGTTTCCAAATTTTTCTGTTAGTCCTCAACAAATATGCAGACTGGTTAGTCTTTCTTTCTGTTTAGATGTTTGGCCCCAGTTGTTTTTCAGAGTGTCAGAACTTTGCTAGGTAAAAAAGAAGACCCTGAAGTACATGATGCCACTTTACGGAGAAGTAGTCTTCCATTTGTATCCTGACGTTAAACCCTTAAAGGTGAACAAAGAGAGAGACGTGTCTAGAATGACGTTAAACCCTTAAAGGTGAACAAAGAGGGAGACGTGTCTAGAATGCACAAAGAAGCTGAGCTAATTAAGAGAACTCCCACTGCCTCCCTTCATGAAAGCTGCTATGCTTTTGAAACCCTGGAGATGGTTTCGCTGTGAATTTGTGAGGTTAGGAATACAGCTGGGATGCTGAGACTGTGGGCTGGGTGGTATGTATAGAATGTGTTTGATCAGTTTCTCTGGTTGTATTAGAAAGAGATGGCATACAAATGGGGTGGAAATAGGCAGAAAGGATGAGGAGCACCCTCTGGGATGGGTCTGAACAGATTTAGATTGTGGGATTTTTTTTTTTTAGTTGAATGTTGAAATCTGGAGATTTCAGAGACAATTTTTTTTCCTCCTAATCTTTACCAAAGTCACAGAAAATGTTTTTGAGCCTTCAGAAACATGAGGCTCAAATCTTGCAGTTCATTCCTCCAGATGTTAGCATGGCATGCCACAGCCCAGATGTTTGTATACTGACATGCAAATAGCTTGACAATCTCATCCTGCAGCATTACTATGATTCCCTGCTTGGCTTCTACTACTTTTAGGTGTTCAGCACAGTAAAAATACTTTTCTTGCCTGAAAGAAAGCTGCCCTCCATCACTGAGGGGGTACTTGATCAGTGCTGTCTCTGGGCTAAATATAAGCAATTGTTTCATCATGGATAAATAGAACTTGGGTGATGCAGAACATGGTGCTTCTCTTTGAAAGCCACTGCAGATGAATAATGAACCATCACTACACCCCATTAAATCCACCAATGTTGAGGTTCCCAGGAGATCACAGCACATTGGTAAGGAGATTCATATGACACTCAGTCCTTTCATTCATATTCACAGCCAACAACTCCTTCACTCTTATTCTAAGCAAGAAGAGTATGAGCAAGTGCTTTATACTGTCTTGAAATGCATCAGAATCCTTATGTCTCCTCTTCCCTGGAGAACCTAACTCTGATCATCTGATTCCTTCCTTCCTTCCTTCCTTCCTTCCTTCCTTCCTTCCTTCCTTCCTTCCTTCCCTCCTTCCCTCCTTCC
>VXAU01001441.1:448154-518470 GCA_013399695.1 Formicarius rufipectus | reverse complement strand
CCCCTCCCTCCCCTCCCTCCGTCCCTTCCCTCCCTTCCCTTCCTTCCCTTCCTTCTCTTTCTCCTTTCCTTTCTTTTCCTTTATTTTCGTTCTTTTTCTTTTTTTCCCTAATAAAAAGGTGATAGCTGGACTAAATTTTATTGGCAGTGGGGCTGGAGGGAAGAAACACCAGTTCAAGAAGTGTAAGTCATCATATTTGACAGTTTGCTTGAAAACTTTGTGCAGTCATATTTGGCTGCCTAATATTTTTTCAAAATATCTTCCGTTTGGCTTTTATTCAGTTTTATTTATTCACTTTAAGCAGGCAGCAGATTAAAATCCTTGTTGAACTGGGGTATACACAGTTACATGTTAGTTCAACTGAGAATAATAAATATTTGCAACACCTCATTTTAAACCTCATGGGAACTCTGTGACATGATCTAATGACTTGGAGTCTTGCAATAAGTTTCTTGAGAAGAACTTCCCCATGTACATGGTGTATGAAGGGCACATTTATTCAGAAGCAGGCATGGATTTGTAGATTCATTGAGCAATTTCCAGTGATCCTGGAAACCTGAATTTCCTGGATCATCAGGAGGACTACTGGCACATTTGACAAAGGGAATGGACTAACTTTGCATTTTCTGCCAACCAGACGTCACTCATTCTTCCTTACGGTGTCAGCAAAGGGTCTAGCAGTCAACTCTTGAGTCTAAATTCCTTCCTGCTTTCCCACATGTTGCTTTGCAGCACAGGAGTGATGGGCACTAGGGCAAGTTGCATCTACAACAAGCAAAAGTCAGTTGAGTTTGCAGTTTTCATGAGGGGAATCAACTCATTTCATCCTAAATTGTAACAGAAAGTTGAGACATGCTAAAGCAATGCAGTTTGCAGGTGCACTGAAAGAATTGGCTAAACCAATGGAGCTCTTAACACATTTTTAATCTAAACGTTGCACAGACTGAAGTGAGGAGAAAAGGCAGCAGACAGATTACTTGCCAGTCACCAGGACTCTTTGAAGTTATCCGTAAATGGCTTTCAGAAAGCAGGGCTTGGCCTTCACAAGGGTGCTCAATAGGTGTCATAGGCATTATCCATCTTCAAGAAGCCACTGAGCTTATTTGGGCCTATCACTAGACAGGTTGCAAACTGGACAGTGCAGCAAATGGCTGTGTGAAGCAGATGAGCCATTACAACTCTCCTGCACTTCAAACAGACTTCCATTAATTACTGTTTTCTGAAGCATTCCCTTAATAAGTCAAGAGGCTGACTGGGACTCAGAGGGCTGCTGAGTGCCATGAGGGATGCTGAGTGCCCAACTGAGTGCTGAGTGCCATGTTCATGTCCCTCTGAGGGGGGAAGTCGTCTGCAAAGGAATCATTTAAAACTACACTTATATACACAGGCTGGTGTTCAAAACCAGAATGTAAGTGTATTGCAAGGAAGGACAAAAGATTCCTTTGGTTGTAAAAGACAAAAAAACCTCTCCACCATCCAAACCCAAAAATCTCACCAAAACACAGAGCTTAGGAGCACTCTATGACATTGCTGATTTTTGCAGATTTGGCCTTGTTGAGCTGTTCCCTCATGAGGCAGAGCCTCCTATCACCTACCCTGTGAGAAGCTGGAGTGACTGAGCTCCCTTGAGGAGCCCAGGCACTGGCACCACCATCCCTGAACTGGGACAGTGAGTGCCACAGCTACTTGGCTGCCACTTCTAGCAAAAGACCAGGAAATTCAACTGAGTGAGGGATTGAAATGTCTGCCCTTCAGTCCCACTTAGACTAATATCCTCTTACACAGAGCACTATTCTGTATGTCCCTTTTTAATACACCCTTCGAAGAGTCAGAAATCTTCTCTCTCCTCTTTAGCAACTGGAAGATTTTAAAAAATGCTTTCCTGGAATCAGGATCTGAGCACACTCAAATTGCTTGAACCAGAGTTCTCACAGTTCAAGAAAGACTGTTATGGTTCTTTCATACATATCAAAGCTCCACATTTTTCTGTTCTCCTTGCCTTGGACACATTCTACCACCATTTCCAAAACTGCATCTAGTCTACACTGCTGGGAAGTCTTGATCTGGCTTTACATTAAGAAACACTGAAGTCAGTTGAGTACTTAGGATTATGAAGATTGAGGAAAATGTGAGTCATAAGTAACTGTATTGTTTGAGTGAGGCTATGACTTTGAAAGAAATACTTTGACATTTTAGGTGTGGGGTAATTTCAGAAGATTGAAAAGATTCTTACTCTTTGCTCCCTAGGTTACAATTTTAAAGCTAGTCCTTGTATCTCCCCAGTTCCATATGCCAAATTTTTTTCCCCATATTTCACTGTTGTCTCCTTTACAAGTGACTGAGCACTACACACAAGTAGCCTCAGTCTGAAGTACCTTAATCCAGACCTTGTCTACAGCAGCAACACTGAGGTGAAACTGTGTTGACAGATTTGGGATTTGTTGTATTGTTATTCTGAGCTTTGTGGGAATCCAAGACGCATTGTGGTGTTTTGGAGTAAATATTTTAAAGAGAAGGGACAATTTTTGGTAAACTGCAAGGAGGGTGGGAGAGCAGCTTTGCTGTTAGAAGAGGAAGCTGGAAATAAAGGCTTTTGTTTACTCCTGCATGGAGAGGTCATTCAGTGTCTCTGAACTTCCAGTTACCTCCTGTAAAAAATATTACAGCTGTTAATGTGAACCATTGTAGTGCCCAAGTACAAAACCGGACAAGCTAAATGGAAGAGATGGTCTTTGGGGATTTTGGGTGGCTTTTAGTTCCCCTGTAAAGAAGAAAAAAAGAAGGAGAATAAAATGGGTGCAAATTGTAAAGTCTTTTCTCTCCATTTTAAATTGCTGTAATAAAAAGGGCCAATATAAAACAGTCACATAGAGAATAACACAGATGGGGAAGGAATCATAAGGTTAAGAAACAGAGCTCATTAGACTGGTCGCAGTATGACATTAATCATAGAATCACAGAATCATTTAGATTGGAAAAGAAAGACCTCTAAGATAGCTGAGTCAAACCATTAACCGAGAACTGCCAAGTGCATCACTAAACTGTGTCTCCAAGAGCCACATCTACATGTCTTTTAAATACCTCCAAGGATGGTAATTCAAACACTTGCCTGAGCAGAGTGTACCAAGGCTTGACAATCCTTTCCCATGAAGAAATTTTTCCTAATATCCAGTCTAAATCTCCCTTGCAGGATTAATTGCCCCTCCCTGCAGTAGCTCATTTCTAAGCGGTTTGAAGATTTCTGCAGGGTGTAACATGCCCTGTGCCTGGGGGATACCTGTTTCCTGTGGCTGTACCCCTGCTCCTGGGAACTGCCCAGCTGAGAGCAGCTCCTATCTCAAGCATAGGAGTTTTGCAACGGAGGGCACAACCAGCTCAGTCGTCTTGGTACTTCCCCACAGATTCCTGGGCTAGAAAGGTGGTGGCAAAGGAAATGTATGCACTCTTGGAACAGTTCAGGCCATCTGTTCCCAATTAGCCTTTTTTTTTCAAGGGATTGCTAGCTGTAGACATGGGTCTGTCTGTCCTTCAGCTTGGGCAACAAACTCAGCTGTGGAATTAGAGGGAAGGAGGCAGCAGAGTGAAACTTTCCCTCCTAGTTAGCCCAGTCGGGTTACATATGTTCCTAAGGGTCTCCTGGGAAAGGTGGGAAATAAAGGATGTGACTTGTTTCCTGCACACGCAGGATCTCTGCACAAACACGGACATACTGATCAGCTGTGATATCTTCTCTGGATTCCTCTCTGTTTCTCTGGCAGAGAAGCTGGCATTGTCATGGCATTTGCTGACAGTCAGCTGTCCTACTTGGAAAGCAGAACCTTGCTCCTGGTTTCCCAGTCTGCCCCAGCCACAGAGAAATCCTGTGGAAAAAAGTTTAATATCGGATTTGTATCAGAATAAATGTATGCAAGTGTCTCAAATTGACATCATGTGGGGAATGATAGGTTTATACTTACTAAATTTAAAGTGCCTGACTTTGTACCTTATCAATATTCATAGAGGTTTTTTGTCTTTTACATTTTGTTGTTATGGGAAGCTCTGGCTGCCCATTAAGTACTACAAGCAGTCCTGATGAAACCCGCAGGTTATTGGGAAATATATTAATTTGTTCCAGAGCTCACTTTACTTATCATCATTGGTTTTAGAAGCCAATAACTTTAAAGCAGAGTTGCAAATTGTTTCAGCATGTCAAAACCCACAGTGGTGTGTGAGTTCATTTGGGTATGCCATGTCTTAAACAGAGATGTGCATTTTATGTCAAACACTCAAATGACCACTTATGAACATGGGAATTTTTTTTTAAATTTTGACTGCTCAGTAAGTGTTTGACTACATTTCCACTAAATAATAATGACCTCAAGAGCTTTGTTAAATAAACCACAAGACCAGTATGTGTTTCCTATGGCTTTCTCAGGGGATGTCCAGTACTCTAATTCTTCCAAAAAGCAACATGGTAAAATATTGCAGGGACTGAATATATACAGAGCAAGACTGCAGCTGACAAATGTCTGCCAGGCACTAAAGTCCTGTGTAGACATACGTAATTTAAGATTATTGCTGCTGTTCTGGAATGTGAAATAAATCCAACAACAGTTTGATGTCAGCCCCCTGGGGTGAATGGATCACTTGAATATGTAGCTGAGGATGCTCTGCTCATGCTGGGAACTTCATGGCACATCTGTTTTCCTATCTCTTGTGTACCATTGGTTTCAGTACTGAAAACTTCTGCCCCAGGCATGCACACAAGCAAACACTGGCTGCTGTTTTCTGTATGTGTGTGTGAGTAAGTCTGTTTTTGCTCAAAGATCCAACTAGAAATGACTGTTTCAGTTTCACTCTCTGTTGATCAAAAGTTTCAGTTTCTGGTGATAGAAATAATATCCTATAACTTAGGTGTAACACAAATAGCATATTCCTCAATAAAGTGTTGCAGTACATTTCTTGCCAGTAAAAAAAGAAATTATAAAATGCAGAGCTTAAACATAATTTGTCAATGTGAAAAAATGGCTGGATTTGTTATGCTGTTGGCTACAATTAATTTCCTTATCTCTGGTGCTGAATCAGCCAGGTAGTTACACCAGTGTTCAAATGGTGTTTGTCTTCAGGAGCTTCAGAAGCTGTGCTAAACACTATGGAGGTCTGTGTAGAGCATGGAATTTTCTCTGGTATTTATCTCCCCTCTCCCTGGGCACTGCTGCATGCTGCTGCATTCTCATGGCTTTGCCCTGGGTGTTAGGGGTGCAGAGCTGCCTCTGCTTTTTGATAGAAACTGCCCTGACCATAAAATATCAGATACCCTTTTGAGAAGTCATGCTTCAGGTTCTGGAGACAAATACCTGCTACTACAGAAAGAGCAGAGGTAGTTGTGAATATTTGGCAGTGATACTTTGCTGGGAGATGGAGGAGCAGAAAATTGACAAAATTCTGTGCCTAAGTTCAACCACTCAGACAAGGGAAAATGAGAGCTAAATGAAGAGAAAGTGAGGGAAAACACTGCAGGCACAGAAAGGGAAACTTCAGTGACTGAATATTCCTGACTTCCTTTCTCATCCATGTTGGTCTGATCCTCTTCTATCATGTCTATTCCCTTGGTACCCAGCTTCATAACAGTGATCTCAAGGAAGTACAATAACTAAATATCACTAGAAAAATGCTATTTACATTTTTTATTCCTAATAACCAGGAAAAATACAGTCATACAATGAAAATGATGACACCTGAAAGCACCCATAGCATGTGTATAGTGTGGAAAAGCTAGGTATTTGTATTGTACCTGCTTAGTATATCAGTTGGAATCTCAGGGTTTACTTTTCCACAAGTTCTTTTATGGGCATATGACTTTTATCTTGGTAATAATGGTTGGGATTCAGTTAAATTCTGTGGCAATAATTTAAAAAAAAAAATCTGAAATTCCTTCAGCGCATTTAGACGCATGCATCAGTGGTACATCATCAACGTTTTCGTGAGTCCCTACCTAACAAAATATAATAGTCACACCTTGCACTAAAGCATCAGCTTTTTAAAAGATGCCTTTTGTCAGGGGAAGGCAGACATCATCATAATCATGTTGTCAAGTGCACATTTTTGTGACGCGAGCATTTTGACTGTTATGCACTCTATGATAATGTGACCATTTGAAAAAAAAAATGAAGGCCAGTCATAAGGGAGTACCTTATTTTGTATGATGTACAAATTGTGACTGATACCTCTATATAAAAAAAATCTTTAGCAAAGCAATTGGTGGTCACAGAGTACATGGATACCACCAGAACTGATGCTAAAAGAGGTAATTACCACTTACAGCAGCAATAGCAACCACTTTTGTCTTCATAACTGTCTCTTGACAGGTCATGAGATTACTAACTTTCTTTCTTCTTCTGTTCTCCACCAATTGTGTGCTAGCCGATCTATTTACCTTCCATAATTCCCACAATTCAAGAGGCAGCTGCTGTTGAATTGCCACTACCTAGCTGACTGAGCTAATTGACCTTGCAAAAATGGTAATTGTCTATGTGGTTTCCTACTGTGATGGCAAGCATTTACACCAGGGATAATCAGCGATTACTGACCTTTCCCCTTGGCAGAGTGATCAGTACATCTGTCAGGGAGGGGCAGCACAGGTTGGGAATCACTGTTGTAGGGTGAGGCCTTGACACACATAACTCTGCATCCACACTCACTTGTCAAGCATCCGAGTGAGCCCGTGGTGTGGCCCTCTGTAGAAACCCTTCTGGTTATGTATTTGTTACCACTCTCAGTAGATCTCAGCATTAGTAAAGTCATAACTTTTTTTGTGGTATTGGAAATGCAAAAGGATAAATCTGTATGCCTAAATGACTCCTTGTGGTATCATGAACTGTGGTAGCAAGGCATGCTTATTCTTGAGGTCTTAGTGGGGTGGCGAGGGCAACCATGCTGTAATACAAGCTTATGATAAAGTGCTTTTGGTACATGTTTTTCCATATTGCCTGGTTGAATACCAGTCCACTCAGTGAAGTACGTAGACAGCATTTTTACTGACTAGTGACTGTTTCTGGCATTTGCCCACTAGATGGCTACAATTCTTGAAGGTAAGTGCCTTAGGTGCTTGGAAGGGGCTTCAAATGACAGAATCTACTTTCCATTCTCTCCTGAGCTGTCGTCCTTACTTTCATTGCTTAGAGAACACGAAGAACTGAGAGGCAGCAGAGGGTTGGAATTCCTGACATGAAAGGAGTAATATCTATCTCTAGGTGTCAAAGGTGTAAAATCTACCTCAAATGTATAAAATCTACTTCATCTTGGACAAGAAAAAGCTTGCAGAAAGGGGTCCAGTTGTGGCCTAACAAATTGTTGTGTCAAACAAGAACTTATGAATGGAACTTGAAGGCTACATGGAAAAAGGATTTAATAAGAATTTCCTAGATCTTAGAAAATGTAGTGGCAAAGTGAGAATTTCCAGAAGTCAAGCTCTTAATAAAAGAAATTACAGTAACTGACAGCAGATAAAACAAATAACACACAAAAAAAATCACCTAGTGCATCCTAAGGATATTACAAGGTTTAAAGATTATCTGAATATCATGTAAAAGCTAAAGAAACACTTTATCTCTGCTTTCAATAATGATGATGCTAGTCATGAGGTAAAAAGTTGGAAAGTGAAGGGGAGTGCGTACCTTAGAATGAGTGTTGTGGAAACAAGGCTCAGATAAGCTCCACAAGTAAGATATGCTATATTACACAAATATATGAGTTGATTCACTGGGTTTACCTGAAAATCCATCTCATTATGCTTCCCAATACAGTATTAGTTTCCAAGCCCCCAGCAGTTCGTGATCCAGGGACTCACATATCCAGAGTATGAGGGGGGAGGGCTGTAGGTATTTGCCTTCCTTTGCTTCCATTTTTATTGACTCATTCATGTACCCTTTCATCTGTTTTGAACCTTAACCACCTGCAGCATCTCAGGACAAAACATTCCAGAGGTTACTGGCAGCTTGATTGAAAAGCAGCTTCCTTGTATTTGCTCTGAATTTGTCACCTGAGACAATTGTCTCCTGAGACAGAGAGGAACATGTGATCTCCAAGCCCTCTCCATGTACTCAAGTCAGGGCACTGGACAATCTTCACTTGTGAGACCAGTTGGAGAAGTGTAGCTTTAGCAGCAAGGATTTTTAGCACAGCTTACTGCTGGCATACAGAATAATTAAGGAAAAGGAGGTAAATAGAAAACAAAACATTACCTTGCTTGCATCTATTTTGACATAACATTTTTCTTTGAAATAAATGATTTTCTAACTGAAGGAAATATAATGAAATCACAGAATTATTTAATTTGAAAAAGAAACACTACAGGATCATTGAGTCCAATGTTAACTCAGTGCTGCCAAATTCACCATGTCCTCAAGGGCCACTTTTTTAAATGCCTCCAGATTGGTGACACAAACACTTCCCTGAGCAGACAGTTGCAATATTCCTGGTCTCTAGTGAAATATTTTATATTGTGCCACCTGAGAAACTGTTGGATTGGAGATGATTGAGATTAATATGAGAAAGCTCAGTTGCACATAAAAGGCATGGGTGAACTTACCATGCCGAAAAGAAACCTGTCAGGCTGCAAGGAGGTATATTGAGATCCTGTCTTGGCACTGGTGTCATTCAATATGTTTGTTTCGTGTGTTTGAAATAGAAAACAGGAATAAGTTGATAAAAACCGCCAGTGGTAAATAAAAAGAGAAGCATGTCAGTACAGATGAATAACAGACCAATGCATGAAGATGACTGAAGACAACTTTGTAGATGACTTCAGCAGAAATGGGATAGAATTTAATAGTACAAATAGATAATTATTGCATTTACAGAATCACAGAATATGCCAACAAGAATCTTTGAGTCCAGCTGCTGACCCTGCACAGCATCATCTGCAACAGTCATGTGCCTGAGAGCATTGTCAAAATGCTTCTTGAACTCTGTCAGTCTTTGTGCTGTGACCACTTCCCTGGGGGTCCTGTTTCAGTGCCCAACCACCTCCTCGGCGAAAAACCTTTTCCTAATATCAAAGCTAAACCTTCCCTGACACAACTTCAGGCCAGTCCCTTGGGTCTGTCACTGTTCACCACAGAGATCGGTGTTTGTCCCCTCCTTTTCTCCTTATGAGGAAGTTGTAGAGGCAATGAGGTCTCCCTTCATTCTCTTCTTCTCCAGACTGAACAGACCAAGTGACCTCATCCATTCCTCATACAGCTTCCCCTCAAGACCCTTCACCATCTTCATTGCCCTCCTTTGGACACTCTCTAATGACTTAATAACTTTCCTATATTGCAATGCCCAAAATTGCCCACAATATTCAAGGTGAGACCACCCCAGTGCAGAGCAGAGCTGGAAAATCCCCTCCCTTGCCCAGCTCCTGGCTGCCAGGGCACTGCTGACTCATATTCAACTTCCCATCAACCAGAGCCCCCAGGTCCTTTTCTGTGGCACTGCTTTCCAGCATCTCATTCCCCAGTCTGTATGTACATCCAGGGTTGCCCCATCTCAAGCGCAGAATACAGCACTTTCCTTTGATGAATTTCTTATGGTTGGTGATTGCCCAGTCCTCTAATTTGTTGAGGTCTCTCTGCAGGACCTCCCTGCCTTTGAGGGAGTCGGTAGCTCCTCCCAGTTTTGTGTCATCTGTAAGATTTCTTTGTATCCCTTCCAGTCCTATGTCCAAGTCATTTATGAAGATGTTGAAGAGCACAGGACCTACGATGGAGCCCTACAGAACCCCACTAGTCACCAGTCTGATGTCACCCCATTCACTGTTACCCTCTGTACTCGACCCGTGAGCCAATTGCTCACCTACCACATGATGTGTTTATCCACCGGTGGGATGGACATTTTGTCCAGAAGGATCCTCTCAGAGACAATATCAAAAATTTTACTGAAATTCAAAAATATTACTTCAACTGGCTTCCCTTGATCAGCTAGGTAGGACATCTTGACATAAAAGGAAATCAGAAGATCTGTTATAAACTGGCTCTGTAAGAGGTAATAGGGATTAGAAACATTGGTGTGGTTTGGGAGTGAAAAAGACTTACCCTCAGATATTTTATCAAGTCTGGTATGGAGGTAGAGAGACATTATTTTGCAAGGTGTTTGTATTTGAAGTTTAATTTTCAGTCTGTTTACCCTACTTCAAGAAAAACTAGGTTAAACCAGACTAGATGCACAAGTGAAAAAGGAGAGTGATCACAAAGATGAAGATTTGATCTACAATAAGAAAATAGCAGAGGTTGGTGTGCTAGCTTAGTGGCAGGGATATGATTACTTTTTATATATACATGGGAGAAGAAGATAAGCTAACTAAAGCTAATTTAGAAAGAAACTAATTACCAATGTAAGCACAAGAACAAATGGCTATAAACTTACTGTAAGTAGGTAGAAAAAAAGCCAATTTTTTTTTTTTTTAATGGAGCAAGATAAGTACATAAAAATTTGCTTCTGTCAGTTATTCTGGTCATAAGGAAGAGTTCAGGAAGGTCTTTGTTTTATCATTTTCTGTCACTGGCTGATGAGCCATTTGCTTCTGATCTCTCAGGAGTTTGTACTGGCAAAGCATGCCCTAGGAAAGGACACTGACTACTTGGTGATACCTTTCTTGGTAAGGATTATGTGCCAGCCTTGAGCAACTGCCAACAAAATGTACAAGAGTCTTGGCACATTTGTTTGTGGTTGGTCACACCAATTTCCAGAACACAACGTCCTTCCCGCTCTCTTTTAGAGAGCTCTGTCTCATGCTGCCTATTTTTAGCTCCTTTTTTGCCCATTCTCTGTGATGGGGGTTTGCCTTCAACCTCTTAAAATGCTCTTCGTGTTCTCCTTCCATTTCCTTAATTTCTTGTGTTTTGGGGGGTTTTTATTTCCCCCCTCCCCTACTCTCAGTCCTCTTTTTTCCTTCACTAATTGTAAGCCCTGCACAAGGCTGTCTTTGAGATATTTCAAAGGGACAAAACGTTCCTTAAACAGAAGGTTTTCAAATGCCTTCCTCTTTTCTGTCCAGTGCCATATTATCTGGTGCATCTACATTTTGTCAGATCGGCTTGATTGCTTGCTGGTCGTCCTATTAAGATTCCGAGAAAACTGCATTAATTTTGTATGCCTGTAGTGTAAGACACACCTGGGCACATCTGTATGAATTGCTTGGAAAGTACTGCTCCCTCTGAACCTAAATTTCAAGACATCACAGAGTCATTTTTGGAACCCCTTCCTGAGATTGTAGGGGTAGTTTTGTCGTTTCTTTTATATTATCATTGGAGAGAGGGAATTCTGTGTACAGAGTTGCCCCCCTTCCCTTGCTGTCCTGGTCTGTTAGTTCATCAGACCTGAGCTCTGTTGGAAAATGCTGAAGTTGCCTCCAGCAAACACATCTGGCCTTCCTTCCCTTGGGACCAAGGGCATGAGGGAGGGAGGGAGGCTGCACGTCTGAGTATTGTTTTGGTTGCCCCCAGAGTGAAGATTTTGGGCATGACTCAGGTATGGACTTGGTACTGGGGAACTGGTCACACATCATAGTCTGGTGCAGTCTAGGCTCTCACCTGTGAGTTTTATCACTTCATCTTGAGGTAAGTTAGGCTTGTAACATTCATTTTAAGGAAGAAGCATCAAAAAACATGGAGTAAACATCGGTTTTGCCCAAAGCTGTGGCAGACCTGGTGACATACTTAATAAAACTTTATCCCCAGATCTAGATATAAAGTCAGATAAGCAATGAACTCATCAACATCACATTTGATATTGAGACTTTTTTCATAGTTTTCCCTTTGCATGACCAAGCATACAGTCTCTCTGCTCTTCATTTTTGTGCATTTCATACCACAAGATAAAAACACACTCACAGATTTCAGAAACAGAGAGACTTACCATAATTAGAGAGGCATATGAAGAGAAGTCCTGGGTTATAGCACTGTTTCTTATTACATCACACAGATTAGTTAATGTAAGTTTCACCAGTGCTTGTGTTGATGAAGAATACATATGTAAAGCAATAGATGACAAGCTGGTCCATATCACTGTTATGTCACTCTTCTGTGACTTTTTTTGCACATCACACTTTAAATGACAAAATGACAAGTGGTGCCCTAGCAAATTATTTAATTTTCCTTACAAGATGCATAAATACAAATCAAAAGGGTCTTTGGGAAGCTACCTCTTACTTTCTGCATTCCTTGCAACAAAGGACTTGTCTCAAATGTCTTTGGGACATCTATTTCAACACAAATACACTATGGTTAATGCTTGATTTGAAATCTATTGTAAACATCTGAGACTTGAAAACATCCATAGTTTGTTTCTTAGTTTCTGTTCCAGTTTGCTAAAAGCCCTCCCAACATTTTCTATAATCCTCTTTCTTCCTTTCTATCTCTGTTGAAGAAAGGATTCTGAGAATAAGATTTTTCCCCCGAGCTTCCAACTATGTTACAGGCTGCAAGATAAAGAGGGACAGTTTGGGGTGTTTCAGTTTTACTGACCTTTGTTTGTTGGGTAATTTTAGTGGAAATGGATAAACAATGCCAATGTTACAAAGAAGAGCAAATTCAGTGAGCTGGGAAAGGACCATGTAGACAGGGAGTGACTTAAACTATGATTTGGTATCTCCAAAATGCATAGAGATTAGAAAAATATTTCTTGAGCTATTTAAAGGAATGGAGGGACATTTTGAACATATGCCACCAATCTGTACTGAGAAGATGACCCTGGGTCACAGTGACCATGTTAACATCAGAGGGATACCAGGGAGAAACTGTTAAGGAGGACTGTTCTACTTTGACATAGCTGACGCTTTTTCACCATGAGAAGATTACCTTGAACAACCTTCCTGTAACTCTGTATTGACACTTGATATTTTCCAAAATAGGGCAGTGGCTGTTCTGAGACTGATTTCTTGGACTGAACATCCTGCATGACTTCTCACAGCAAAGCTCCCCCCAGTGACTCAGAGGGCTGGCTAGCGAAATACTGGGCTCATGGCAAGGAAAATACCACTCCCTTTCTATGACTGAATCCTTGTAAGGCTCCCCTTAGTGCATCTCCTGGCAATGATTAGGAACATCTACTTATTTTTTTAAAGGCTACTCCCCCTCCCATAGACTTCAGTTCTGTGAAGTCCTTAGGAAACATACCAAGATCTGAAAAGCTATTGTTTGGTATTTCAAATCCTGGTCCCTTTATGTCCAGCTGGTGGGAAAAGAGGAGAGAGAGACAGACAGAAAATAGGAAGGCGGCAGCAGGGAATGCAGGGGAGAGTTAGAAGTTCAGCACAAAATGGAAAGAGCTAGGGATAAATGGATCCAAAGGACAGAGAAAAGTGGGACAAAAGTAGAGGAAAGTATGTTTAGTCCTGGTCCTGCTGGATGTTTCACTAGACGCCTTATGCAACCATGAAACTTCTCCTATGAAGTAGCCTGTAGGAAGAAGTAATTAAACGTACAGGCACCTAAATTATCAAGGCCAAGTTTAAAATTAAAAAACAAACTCAAACAAAATGCTAGTAAGAAAAGGAAAAAAAAAAATCTCTAAGAAGTATCTGGATTATAAAGGCAGGAGAAAAAGATGAACAAAAAGCAAGCATTTTGTAAGTGGCTTCCTGCCAAGAACAGATGATTTTATCTCTCTGTGCTGCAGTTCTTCCCACTGCATAATGGAGCTATGGATGCTCTTCCAATTTTTCAGAACTATTTGAAGTTTCAGAGTTGCTTCTATTGCTGTTAACAGTGGGTAATGTAGAGTGGAAGAGGCTTTCTACAGAGATGGAGTAATTTTGGGACTATCAAGAAAATACCAATATGTAATAGAGCTACTGAGGCTTTATGGAAGGAAACAAGGGAATATTTAATGATGAAGAAGATGAAGAAAGCATTAATTATATATAAAGCATTAATTACATATATTAATAAGAATCAGCAATACTAGTATGCAAAGACTTGATTTGACATGTAACTTCAGTATTTTCCCTTTCCATAGTTAAAGAATTTTGGGTTTTAACCATTTGAAATTTAATACAAACTTTGCTTTTGGTTTGAATTTTCCCCTCCTATTCCCATCTCCAGGCTGTAGGTCATCAGATTTACTTACTGTCTATGATGGAAAAAATCTTCATAATAAAACCTTATCTTTGGCTGGCTGGACCAAAGCATATTTACAGAGTCTGAGATCCCATGCAAATGCAATTATAATCTGTTTGATAATCTGATGTTGTGCTTCTGATAGACACATATAAATGTATAGATTACATGGGAAGCTTTGTATTGAATTGTTTGGCATAAGTTTAGGTTCTTTTCCTGGTTGAAATGAGTTTGTGAAATGGTTTACGTTACTAACAGCTGAAAATCATCATAATTTCTTTCATCTTTGATATCACTGAAAAACACATGGTTATTCTTCATTGCAAAACTCTAATGGTCATTGTCAGTTGCTTGAAACTTTGAGTATGGTTGTATCTTCTTTGCCAATCACTGCACTATCTAATTTCAGATCTATCTCATGGATAGCCACATTATGCAAACTGCTGGATAATGCCTCATTTTTAATTCGGCAGTAGTATGTCTTAAACTTCACTTGATTCATGGCAAAGGTTGGGCCATGCCTGGAAAACCAATGTCAGAAGACGTTTGGATGGGCTTCAGATCTCTCATATTTCAGACAGTATTTGGCTGCAATAAAGACAATGAATTGTGACCAAAGGATTGTATTTTCAATGCTTAGGAAACTAAAAAATATACAATAGATAAGAAGAAGTATAAAAGCATAAGGTTATAATTGCATTTATACATAAGCAGCAAGGCATTGAAATACCCATTTTTTTTTGAGGAATGAAGATCTGTTTCTTTGTCTCACAGATAAGTATGTGCAGAACATTCATCTGTAATTAAGGATGGAATCTCTTCTGAACTCCACTCTTTTGGTTGCATGGGGAGACCTGCTGGTGGTTTTGTTTAATGAGGATAGTCCCACAGAGTTTCTGTCTTCAAAATTGTGGGATTAAAAAATAAAGAATGCAAAAACTATGAATACTGAGGAAGCTAACATTTTTCTTATTTCACTGATTTACAAACCAAGTGTGACTACTTCTTGTCTGGAGCTGGCTTATGGAACTACCTCACCAGTACAAGGTTTTCAATCAGCATCTTGATGATAGTGGTTCCTGACGATCTGCTGGCTGGCACTGATCCATGGTTTTCTGGCTTCAGTATCTATCCTTGGTTTGACATAGACTTTTATGTTTTACTCACAGTGAGACACACCCAAGGGTCTTCTAGTGATGCCTAAGTGTGTCTGTACATCTGCAATATGGGCTCATTCTTTCTCCCATTCTTCTTTTCCAGAGCTCCCTCTTAATATAAGCGAACTCAGGATGCTGTGTAGTTCTAATGGATAAAAGGAAGAACAAAGCTATCCTTTTCTCTGGAGACATAAAAAGTTGCTGGAAACCAAAGCAGTACTTTTTTTCTATAGGCTGAAAATATAGCTACCAAGTGCTTTTAAATATCACTGCTGCCATAATGGAGAAATTAGGTCATGCTCCATGAGCTATGCCGTTAAAGGCTGAGCAAACCTGAAAGCTGTTATGAATACTGGGTTCCTTCCACAGGTTTTACTTCTGGCTTTGTAATCCTTGTGATCATTGTAACAGTACAGCTTATGGCCAAGCCAAGAATGAAAGGATTGCCATGATGCAGTATGTACAATAACAATTTCAGCTTTGAATGAAATTTCAGTATCTATCCTTAGATTGTGGTGTTAGAGATTTCTATAATGTTAGTAAAGTAACTACAACCCCATGGCCAGGGGTTTTAGGGAGGAAAAAACTGTCTATTCCCTCCATAGATGAGTTTAACAGAAATGTGGCCTTGCAGGAAAGACTTCTTTTCCATGATTTGAGAGGTTGCTTTGAGCAAGGTTGCTGCAGAGATCCCCATTTCTGGGGTCTCTTGAAGTGGGCTGAATGCTAATGCAGGGCATGGTATAAAGGAGCTTGCAGTGGGAGGTGGCACACAGGGCAGTGGCACTTTTCTCACATCTTCTGCCCCTCAGGAAGGCTGGAACACTGTCTGTGTAATGGAGTGATGCTCCCAAAGTAGTCTAAACAACCTGGACTTCCAAGAACTAGCGGCAGACCTGCCAAGAGAAACCTGGGCTGCTGCCCTGCATTTTCATAGTCAGTGAGAGGTGGTGAACCTGGTATGACTGTGTTACGGTCTTCACCTCCAGGGAAAAAAGGAGTTAGAGAGAGATCTCTACCAAGGGCATAGGAATATGTGAGAGGGGTATTCTTTTTACCTTACCCACTGTATTTCAGTAGAGTGGGTTGATTTTTCCTTTTTGCTGGAGTCCATAATTGCATTGCCCATCATCTTCTAAAGGCTTTGTTTCTAAGTCATAGTGTACTGGAATGCAAAAATTAATGTGGCGCATAGTCCTAGGGAAAGAACACTGATTTTCCCCATATTTTTGAATTAATATTGAACCAATCCTACAATTTATCACAAGAAAATCCCACAGACATTAATGTCTAAAGGACTCATGGGAGCCAGAGGGTGGCCAGCTGCAGACTGGTAGCAGTGCAACTGGGGGATGCTCAGGCAGCTCATTCCCTTCTCAGGCTGTTCACTGCGGTGCAATCCAGAGACAGTTTCCCAGGGTTTATCTCAGGGACTGGCGACACCAGGCTTGGTGCAGCCCTTCTAAATCATTGTCTTCTGCTGGGGTGAAACTTCACAAAGTAACTAAAGACTGTAAGGGGAAAGAGAGAGCATTTCAGAAAATACACTGAAATGGTTTTTCTTTCCCTCTCCCTCCCTTCTGCCCCCGCAGCCGCTCAGCTGGGACCCGCCGACTGCTTTCTGAAGCCTTCAAGGAGTGGGAGTGCTCTCTGTGCCACAGCAAATTTTGTGTCTGTTAAATCAACCTTAGAGGCTTAAAATACAGTTCTAAAGGATCTTTTGTCTCACTGGTGCAATGTCCTGTATCCCTGGTGCCGATCACATTATGTTGGTTTCATTTGCCACTTTCTGGCTATCTTTACAGCATTTTATTTCTGAAGTCCTCTGCCAACAATCTAGTCACACTGCTGCCTCCCTATTAGAACTGGGAAAAACCAGTTAAAAACTATTATTAATCTCTGTCTAAACCCATGAAGCTCTGAAGTACTTTCAAGAATAGGAGAAACCAGTGAACGGCCAAGATGTAGTCATATTAGAGGAGAATCTGCAGTTTTCACCGGAGGTTGAAATGGGCAGAAAACCCAGCTTGTGGGATAAAAACATGCATTGTCTCTATAAGGTCTGGATTTCTTCATCAAAGGACAGGAATGGATGTTGGGAGCATTTAGCTGGAATGCAAAAGTGCAGAGTACCTCTTCAATGATGGCAAGGTACTGGAGTAGAAATTTACACATAAAGTATAAATAAAATGTACTAAATATACATATGCCTATGTATAATATAGACATGCTATATACACTTAATAAATTTTATGTATACATGAAATATACATATATTTTATGTATACATACATAAATATACAATAAATAAATACATAAACACATATATATACACATACAGATATAAATATGCAATATGCATATATTTTATGTATACATAAAGTATACATAAATATATAATTATACACAATTGATAAAATTATACACACATCTGCATTTGCTCATATATTTATTTTTTAACTTGACTGCTTTCTAAGAAACAAAAGAAAAAGTTCATTTTCTGCTAGAAGAAAAAAATCACTTCTAAAAGAAAAAGTTATCCTTCCCATTCTTCAGCATAATGAGATGCAACTAAGCTTCTCTGCCACCTTTAAGTTCACAAAACCTTCTTGTTTCTGTAATCATGTGGGAAAATACTGCTGGCTCTGTACCGATAAACTGAAGAAATGAATGTTGTATTTCACTGCCCTCTCCTCTGTACATTCTTGTATTTACTGTAATGATCTATTCTTTGAAGTTCAAGGCGTCATACATTCAAAATGAATGCTGGAGGTAGAGACATAGGTCAGTGTGTGCCATTCATGGCTTTAACTGTAATCTATGCCCTGGTTTCTCCAGGGAATGTTTGACCTGACACTGAATTTATGAGAGTGAAATCCCTTCATAAAATCAAGTGCTAAAAATTTGTTATATCTGTTTAACCTCGTGGGAAAATTATGTGGTTTACAGAAAATCTAAAAAAAAAATAAAATTAAAATACACAACATCCTGAAAGCAGGTTGCTTCTGCTGTACTTGAAGTGTTTTCTTCTGGCATCTTGCAAACTGCACAGCAGCATGCCTGGCCAAAAGATGACTGAAAATACAAGAAACTGGAAAGCACAGGCAAAAAGAGCAGAAAGCTGTTTTAAGTTCCAAAGTGCTGGAAATTAAAGCCAGAAACTGGTTTAAACTACCATCAGAACAATTTTAACACAGCCATGACAGTAGTAGTCATTCTTAGGTGTGTCCCCCGTGAGAGCACCAAGAACCCTGTGTAGCACAGTACTTCAGCATATATTTCTATTTAGGTATCTCTTTGAAACTAGTTGTTTCTAATTCATCCTCACTATCAATAAGAAAAACCTTAACCTAAAGTTAGAGGGATGCTCATGCATCCACTGCATCAGAGAGCTATGAGGGCAAGAAAAGTTTATTCTGTCTTCTGCAGATGACATGCTGCAAGATGCAGCAACCTGGTTCATCACACCCTGTCTATGGAGAAGTCCTATGTCCAGCCCAATATAGTTTATCTGGTGGTTAAAGAACAAATTACATTTCTGCATATTGTCACCATTGTCATCCCTGTTATTGGTTTGGTTTTGACTTCCTGAGACAGCTAGAAGAGGAGAAAAGGTTATATGAGAGGGTGGAGCTGGAAACTTCTGCATAACCTAAAAAGCATCTGATCAGCTGTATTTTGCCTCTCTGGAAGACAGATAGTGAGGATGGCATCAATTGCTTCAGTAACAAGCAGCATTGCCCCTCCTGCCTGTTGGAGATAACTGATCCACTGTTTTCACTGCACTCCTGCCTCTGAACCTGACATGGACCAGCACCTGACCGTCTTAGATGCTGTACAGCAGAAAGACATTTTCACAATACTCTCATTTCTGAACTGCATTCTGGTGCTCAGTGGCTGACTTGCACGCAACCAGTGGAACAGCTGAGTCTAGGACATGTTGCCTTAACTAGGTGTACTTGCTCTCTGCATGTATGTTAGCCAGCATATTCTTCTGCTCTCAATTTTTTATTCATCACTGCTTCTAAATCCAGAGGTTCAGGGAACATCCACCTTGTGGGAATGGAAACACCCAAGCTGAGTTGTCTGAGTCAGGGGCAGGTGTGAAGTATTTCAGTTGTGGATACCCTGAGTGCAGAGACCTATACCCAAGGAAGCTCACAGGTCCACAGCTAGTCTCCATATGATCATTCAGTAGCAATAATACATATTTGAAAACAATTGTTTTCACAATTCTTTGTAATTCTTTAAATTACTGCTTCCACATCTATTCAGAGGAGGCTGCATGGTGTTGCCCCACTCTTCTGAGAGCACACCATGTTGGGTACACCCTTGCACTGGGTTCTGTATGTTGTGCCCTGCTGCACAGGAGGGAGATGCTCCTCAGTCCTTACAGGAAAGACTGAGGCACAGGAACACAACGGAACGGAAATCAAAGTCAGACCATCAGAGAAAATGTCAATTACAATCATTGTGCTGAAAACACCTCAGGGATCAGGCAACCAGTTTATTAGGTAATACATTATTCTAAATAAGGCCGGTAACAATGTGATTGTATTTTAAAACAGATATTTGTCCATATGTATTTTATTTCAACCAAATCTCTTTATAAGTAATTTTATACTTGGCTTTGAAACATTTGCACCCTTATCTGTTTTATATTGTGTATAGGATAGCTAAGTGAAAAAAATCTACTTGTAAGGTAGCTGCATGGCACAGATGCAGAGACTACTGGAGACTCAAAGAATGTAAATTTCCAAGGAACCTGGATTTCCACAAGAAAAATTCCCTGAGTGCCTGCAGTCCTGTATGACTTTGGGTGGGGGGAGCCATGTGTGACCTTGTTGCCTGGTGTATCCTGCAGGACCTGCCCCTGTGGGTGCTTCCGATAAGCAGACCAACACAGTGGTCTGTACTTCATGTATCTGACCTGCCAGAAGATGTGGTGATGGGTCAGGAGCAAAGGAACAATTGCTCAGATGTGGCTTCAATAGGTACCACATCAAAACACTAATAAGGAGAGAACAGTCAGGGGTATTCCCCGCAAGTTGCTGCTCAGGAAAGGTGTGAATATAAGACAGTATGTTTGCAGTATAGAAAAGTTTTACCTACAGCACCACTCATACTCTTCCCTGACAGAAGCATCACTCTTTTTTCACAATTTGTTTCAGCTCTCAGGTTCCTTGCCCCAACCACTGCTGGTTCTCACACAGCCAATCAGTGAGCTAAGTTTCTGTAGCCAAAGACCAGGGAGGGATTGAAGTAGAGCTGGCTGCCTGATCTGTGTGGCTGTTTAAGAGGAGCTGTTATAGCAGCAACACTAGTGCTGTCCTCCCTCCAGAGGGTCACTGCTCTCTCTTCCACTTATCTCTATGTGTGACACTGCAGTGAAAGACAAGACTGCTCAAGTGGGCACTAGGGAGGCACTGGGTACCAAAAGGGCTCCCTGCACATACAGTTGCTGCTGTTATCCATTTAGAAATTGCTCCTTGGTTAAAGCACATGGGAAGTATAGTTCTTAGCCTCTTACCATTTATGTGATATTAAATATTGGGATGGACTGAGAGAATCCACCCCACAGCAGCCTGCACCCAGTAGCCACCACAGTTCTCTCCTGGAATGTTTGAAATACAGAGGCTTTGACAAATCCAAATTGACTATGCTCCTTTCCTCATTATCTTGCAGTGACTCAAAAATAGTTTACTTGATTTCTCATTCTAGTATTTTTCCTACACTAAAGATAACATAATTTCCCTTCAATCCCATAAATTCTCTATTTCCTGAAGATATAGTGGCAATTCAGGTTATATGATGTAAGATATTGGAACACCAGATGCTGTCCAATTTAAAAATATCCAGTCTAAAATAGTTTTCAAGGATCCCTCTGTAACCATGGGAGAGATGGGTGCCTCAAGTGACTCATTTTAGGAACCATTTTAGGATGAGGAAATTACCTTCCAGAGAAGACACTTGTCTCCAATGACTGTGCAATGTGGATTGTTAATGATACCTGACTTACAGATGATCCTCACTTGGTGTCATGAATGTCCATTCTGTGTTTGCCCATCTGAGTCCTGTGACCCTTTAAGGTAGTTTCAGCTAATTTTTTTAAACACCACAGGACAAAATGAATCAGGATCTGATTTGGAAAACATTACAATTAAACATCTAACTTTTCTAAATATTGTCTATCCTGTCTCAGGCTGTCCTCTTAGCCTGAGAACTGAGTTCTGATGTAGATCGTGTTAAATGTCTGATTGCACACAGTATTTGTATTGAAGGCTGATGCAAAGATTTCATATTTTGCCTTCTCCTGTGTGATCAAGTGGTGTCATTACTTTTAGACAGCATGGTGGTCCAGTTCTTTTCTTGTCCTCTTACTACTAATGTAATTGTAGCATGCTTCTTTATTGCCTTTTATGTCTATTGGTATGTCTATTCTGTAGAATTATAATTTCAGCCATCTTTTGTAGGATTACTGCATAACTGCCTTGTAAATTCTGACATGTCAAATGTTGTAAGAATGCAAACTGGGATTAATTCACATCATAGACTAATCTGCTGCCAATGTCCTTTAAAAAAGTCTTTTATATCACTCCTCAAAGAGGGCATCAAGCAGTAGAAGAAAAACAATTAAGAGAAAACTGAGAAGAAATGAGGTTCTTCTTAACATTAAATGATGTTAACTGATGTTTTTTTTCCTTATTTCTAGACTGACACTGGTATATACGTTCCAGAGTAAATTTGTGCTGTGATCATGCAAGTAGGTTGTTTCGAGCCAAAGATCCAAGACATATAATTATTTGAACTGCAATATGGTGATAGTTAACAAAGTGAATTTAAAGAAACAACATGAATGTTCTGGTACAGCATTGACTGTATCTATAGCTGAGCAGTATAAAGCTGGTTGACAGCATTATATCCTGGCTATGTAAGAAAGAGCCATACTACCAAAAATACTACTTTGGCTCGTGGAGCCATATCTGGAGGTTTTACCTCCTACAACAACTTAAGTGCTGCAGCTTGCATGCGCTGGAAGGCAGCACATATCCTTCATCCTGTTGGTGCCCCTTGCATTCCCAGGAACTTCTCACATGCATAAGGCTGTATTTCTGTGCAGCTGCTTTGTGTGCTGTTGAAAGCAGAAGACAGATGCTATGTGTTAGGCTAAGCACATAGTTGTGAAACATATCATGCTATCAATTTTTTAGCACTGTTGAAGAAGTGATGGCACATAATTGTTTTTTGGAAATAAGTGCAAAGGATTAAGTGTCCTAAGTGGAAGGCAACAACAGCAGCAAAAAACAGTGACAAAACTTTGTATGAGATTTTCTAACTGCTAGGCAGCCTTTTCCCTTCATCCCTGATAGCCAGGCTGTGACACTCTTGCAAACTAGGCATGGCTTTTGGAATAGGACACCTTGCAAGAAGACTAAATACTGTACAAGGAATAATGGTCTCCCAGGAGTCCAATAGGGAAGAGGTCATTCTTCCCTGCAAGTGAGGAATGAATCAGTGACCCAGCATGAAGCTAAGGACTCCAGACCTCCACGCTCACTGTGAGAGCTCCAGTACAGCTTTTTGTAACAGTTGGTGTCTCCTCTGAATTTCAAGCTGAGAAATTATGTTCTGGTTGTCTGTTTTCCTACAGTGGTTTTATTTGGGCGTGATATGCTCATCGTCTGTAGCTGTTGCAGTCTCACTGTGTTCTCATAGCACACAAAATGTTCCACCTTAGAAACAGCTGCTTTTCAGGATAAATACTGCCAGCATATGCACCACATAAAGTCCTTTAAAATTCCACACAGTGAAACATCCTTTATTTTGAAGAACTGTGTTCTTGTTCTTTTAGGCCTCCAACTGGAAATATTTAAGCATATTTTCAATTAAGTTGCAATGAACTTATTACAATTGATGTCCATATTTTTAGCATGTGTTTCTGATTAAACACATCCATACATGCTTTCCTTGATCAGAGGTCTTTAAGCCTGCAACGTGTGAAAGCTGAAGCATTTGTGTTTGGCTACTCTGGGTGTTTGTTTGAGCATGTATGTTCCCTCCTTCCCTAGTGCTAGGTCTCAGACCTGAACTGGGAACTGTGGTTGAACCTGTAGAGTCACAGCCTCAGGGCTATGGGTTGCTTAAAGCAGTGCTGGAAGGTATGGTGCTTGCATGTTACACAGGTAACAGTCACATACACAAAAAACAACTGAAGAGGCACTGAAGTTGAAAGTTTCGCAAATTACTTTAATGTTCCTGATTTGCCAGTTTGAAAGGATACACCGTGCTCTAGCCCTCTTAGGGACAGAGAGTCTGGTTTAAGTCACCACTATATTGTACTGCTTGGAAAAAGAGAAAAAAAAGCCACAGTGAAGTGCTGATTTGGGCTGAGCAATAGTAATAAATTTTTTTTTGCAGCATAAACCAGTGGTACTATGAGCTAATTATTGAACACTACACCAGGAGGGAGGAGAGCAGTATGCTCACACATTAGGTGATGACTTCAGCTGCCTCTTCACCAGAGTGCTGAGACTCCATTACAATCCTGTTGCATAGAGGAGTTATTTGAATTTTTGCAACTTGAAATTACTAAAAGAAAAATTGAATAAAGGACTAGATCCATCAAGATATATACTGCAAAATGTCTGGTTAGTTGCATACGAATGTTTGTAAGTGCAAGATGTGTGCTTGAGTTGACTTTTATTATATATTCTCTATTACGTTAAGTGAGGAACATGACACTTTTTTAACCTTTTTTTCACCGAGGTCTGCAGTTAAAAACACAAATGCAGGAACGTTCTTCATCATCTATAGGTAATAATAGCAGTAATTCTTTTTCAAAAGGAAAGGCAGGATCTGATTATGATTTTGTCAAAATAACTTGAGAGTCATTTGCTGGCTTCTTCTACTGTTCTTATCATATCATGTTTTGAAGACCTCATCAACTTCTAAGAAACCCAAACCTAAGAATAGAAGATTTCTGCATCTTTCTCCTTCTCCCTTTTTCATGAGAAATTTTCTCTTGCATTTTCATTTCTGAGCCCTAAGTGGATGGAAGATTAATGGTTCACTACATTTCTACATTTTCTCCGCAAAGGATGAGAATGTTGATATCTGAGTCTTCCTGCAGCGACTGACAAACACGTGCTGCAGCAGAAGGCTGTCTGTTGCAGAGCACCTGTCAGCCAGGCACGAGGCTTGAACTTGTGGATCTTGGCAGCTCCATCGTCCCAAAGAATGAAACTGTCATGAGAAGCCGCTGTCCCCTACCTTGGCCCACAGCTGACTTTGATAGGTCTTACAGAGGATTTTGACATAGAGGACAAAACCTAGGGACTGCTGTAGGATGTTCCTATAAAGCATCAAAGAACATACTGTAAAATGTGACAATGCCACTCCTGAGGATATTCAGCCAAATGTTTGGACAATAGAAAATCAAACTGATTTTGTCTTATCAAAGTAGAATATGATGTTTGTCACCTTTAGTACTGGAGTATGAGTGCACTGCAAGATTCCAATGCATTTTGGCTTCTGATCATCCAAAGAATACTATATTATCTTTGTGAAAGCTCTTGTCCAGGTTTCTTAGGGTAGTAGGAACCTTAGCTTATGTATCTATTCTCGTTCCAAGCACACCACTGCTGGAGCATCAATTTGTCCCTCTGCACGTTTACCCATGGCAGGAATAAGATAACAATTACTCCCTCAACTGGCACTTGACACTTCCTCATGCCATCCCTTTCCATCTTTCACCTTCCATCCTTAACTCCCTGGAGATCAGTTCTGTGATTATTAACCTCTCATTTTGTTTGCTATCAACTGTAGACTTCAGCTCTTCCTCCAAATAGCCAAGTAAAGCATCATGTAGACAGCTAACCATGAACAAACTCTTGGAAATACTCCAGGGTTTGTGATCTTATTTGCAGCAGGAGGAATGTATTTGCAATGCCTCCATTTCAGAGAAGCTTGTTCAACTTCCAGTGCATGTTACATGGCCTTAAGCTTTGTAGGAGCTATTTAATATTATATTTTCTTTACTAACAGATGCTACAACACTGTACTTATTATTTAAAGTTTTTCTGCTAAAAAACGTTGTTTATTAATTAATTTGATAAGACATGTATAAATACACAGTTGTGACTTCACATGTGAACTATTTAGCCCTTTTAATATGAGATCCCAGCCTTAAAAACTCCCACCCACCACACCAATCAATTTGTTTCAGTAGTTCATCACCAGGGAAGACACCCCAAGGAATATCAGCTTGTTGGATAAGGTATTTTCAAGTATTTGTACTTTTAGAACCCATGTAGTGGTAAATCCTTGAAAGCAGAGATATCGTTGTTAATTTTTGCCTTCTCTCTCCTCCCCCCAAAGCTTGTGACATTAGTCCCAGTTCTGTAAGACCCAAACTGTCTACTGGGAAGTAGTACAAAAGTCTTCACAAGGTTTTAGACTTCCAAGAAGTGATATTTACAGGTCTACTTTTAACTGGCTAGATACTCTGCATGAGACATGTAGGGGTGCCATTTGATTCCTTAGAAGTCTCCTTTGACAGAACGGATGGAATCTGTTCTCTAGGCTAGAGATGGTTAGGTTACCTTATGTACTATAAAATAACACATATAGTAATTTTATCATCTTGATGGTTTATTTGATCTGAAAAGACTCTTCTGTACACCTCTCTTCTGTACATCTCTCTTGAGATCTATCTTAGTCATGTTTTATAGTGCCTGTTTGACACAAGTCTTTCAGTAACTTTCAGAGCTTCACCATGTGCTTTTTTGTCTGATAAGTAACATCAGTGTGCAGAGTCTGCTCCCAAAGACAGATGAGCTGAGAGATTAAGGGAAAACCCCAGTGCGGGTCATGTTCTCTTCAATGGGTGCTGTCCCACAGTGTCTGATTGCAGTGGGCAGTTCTGGAGGCTGTAATGGTGTCCATCAAGAGACCCTGAAAAGGCACTTGACAAGCCAGGTGCTTCTGCTAGAAGCAAGAGGAGATGGAGCTAGCCTTACTGAATGTGTCCACAATCCATCCAGACCCAAAGACAGGACACGAGCTCCGTATACATCCAGCAGACAAGCTACCTATGGCAAAGGTCTAGTGCATCCAGGAGATAGGGCTGGAGACCAGCACTTCTGTGGCACTACTGAGACAGGGACTGACCACCTAGGTTGAACTGAAATGGAGTCCTGGGCCGTGTGCAGGGTAGGGGTACTCCCTACCACTCCCTGCCACTCCCAGAGGCTGGCTGGGAACAGTAAATATAAGGCCTGTGGGTGCCCTAAGCACCATGACAGGTTAAGGGGACTGCTGACACTATTGCTAATGATATTACTTGAGATTTTGCTTTACTTACTAGTTGGGTTTTCTAGGAAATAAGGCTTCCAACATCCCACTCGATGTGGCATACATGTGTTTGTTCACAATCTCGTCCATTGACGTCTTTCAAATCAGCTGGCAATTGGCAAGCTAGAGTTGGTAGGGATCACCAAAGTGTTAATGATACTTCTGCAAGCTTCATGAAATCACACAAGCCTGTTGTATAAGCCCAGATGAGAGAAATGCTGCTGAGGGAATGCAACTCCAGTAGACATTTGAGAATCCACTGGAGACAGAGTTTTCCAAAGAAGAAACTTTATTCTTCTCTGGACACCAGCTTGGAAACATAATTCTGTGGGAAACCATGTGCCCTTTGAGCTGGCACCTGGAGTGACGCATTTGGTGGGCCCTTCAGTTTTCCTCCCTTGCCCCTGGTTTGGCAGCAGCTGACTGTGAGCAGCCAGTTGGTCTGGTCAGCCCACATTGTTCTTGCTTTTCCCTTGACCATAAAGGTACATTCATTAATGTTTGCAGTTAGTACTTTTTGTATATTTACTTGTTAGGAAAGGAATGAGTGGCACCAATAGCAACAGGTTTTACTGAGCTAGCAGGAAGAGGAAGCAATCTACATGGGCAATACAGGATGTCAAAGGGGCAGCTACAGGCTTTCACATTCAAACTTGCGTTTAGCAAGTAAAGCAGTCCTTACACTGTACAGTTCCTCTTCTGAACTGGGCACAAAATACTGTCCCTTCAACACAGGAGTGTAAACAGCATTACTGATAGTTTAAAAAAATCCGTAAGACATCAAGGGCTATACATACAGCAAAACACACAAGAAGTAGCAGTGCTCCAGTGTACAGGAGGAATGAAAAAGAAATGCTGCCCTCTTTTTTGTGAGCTCCCATGAGGCTGGGTTTGTATCATGAAGAACAATCAATTCGGTGTCCAGCTGGAATCTCAAATAACCATCTCATTTTTCTTTTCCAGTAACAGGGCCAGTTTTGTGCAGGGACAACTGAATTTTTAAACCCATGTACAAGTGCAATTGCAGTTGGCAAAAAAAATTAGAATGATACTTCTTAATGTAGGAGACTGTTTGAATACAGAAGTTGTAGTCTGAAGATGTTTCCAGAGACAACGCCTGCACCTCCTCCCCACTGGTACCTTTATATTTGGTTGAATATGTCTCATAGTAGAAAACACATGACATTTGAAGAGTGCTGGAATATATTTTTCAAGTGTGCCCAAAAACCCTGTGACTTATGTGTTACAGTTTGGCTTGTCCTTAAAATGAGATTTTATGCACTCTGCCATCACCTTAGAATTTAGATGATTTGCATCTCTGGGGACATCTTTTCTATAGTTTTTAATATCTAATAATAGGTTAAAAAAATCATAACTAGCCCTAGTACAGTGCCTTTCTCTGTTTCTTGTCACTCCACCACTGAACTTTGGGAAGTCTGCTAAGTCTCTGAGAGAAGCTTCTTGTGGGAGCAGAACTGCATGGTTTGATTCAGGGAAAGAGAAAGGCTTTTCATATTTTATTCTGATGTCAGCAACAGAAACCTTCAAAGCAGAGGACTATTCTCCAGCTGTGGGCTGTGTTGCTCAGGAGGTACCACTCCTGTCACTTCTTCAAGTCTATCAGAGTAGGAGAGAGCTCTTTTTCTAGGCTGGGTGCACTGAAGAGGCGCCAGGGCCTCCCACCCACAGTCCTCATTAAAGAAAAATAACAACAGCACAAAGCCCAAGGATTGTTTACTTATTTGTAGTATCTCAGCAACGGCTACTCTCTATCATCTGTTTTTGCTTTGGTGATTTCTTTTTTTATTAAAAAGAAATGCCACATGGTGCCACACAAGTAGCTAACCTCCTGCTGCTGGTCAGAGGCTGCCCGCTATGCCCAGGCAGGATGGAGCATGGGCTCTGCTCCCCAGCTGTTCAACCTGGCTTAGAAGGAAATGCCACAGACCAGGACTTTGCAATTGTTCTTTTCTCTCCAGTAAATCAAGCATTCACCCAAAAAAGTTCAGGCTTGTGACACTGGGTCAAGCAGGACAACTAATTTTGGCTGAAGCAAAAACTAACAAACAAATAGAGTTCTGGAAATGCCCAACTGGATCATTTCAACATTTTAAGGAGGAAACATTGAATTTTGGAAGGCTTGATTCATGGGTCAACTTAGTTACTTTCACAATGGAGAGAAGAAAGAAGTGGTTGCTCAAACAGTGCTCCCTTGCAATCCATTCTTATATTTTCGTGTCTACAGCACTTGTTTGAGTGGGTAATTAATTACTTTCTATAATTTGGAATGAAGCTTCAGTCACAAATACTGGGTGAACTACACTCCAGAATACCTCTTCTGAGTGATGAGACAAGCTCCTAAGAGGTAAAGGGTCCAAATTCAAGCATGTTGCTCTCTGCAATAGTCACAAGGAGAAGTGTTGAATTTTTGTCTCCTTGACAAATACTACAACAAACACTGTAACTTTCTCGATTAAGGATATAGGCTCAGGACATAACGTTCTAAGATTTTTAAAGTAGTTTGGTGAATCTGGCCTTTAATTTCCAAATCTCTTTAAGTTAAAGTCCTTAAAAATCAAATAATTATTCTGAAAAAAAATCAATTAAAAGAGCTCTGAGTCAAACATTGAATTTGAAATAATTTCTTAGGAACCTGTACTTCAAATTAGCAGAGGCAAGGACTAACACTATATGAAGAATGAGTTAGTAGGTTCTTTGAGATGAAAATCATGTTACTGCATTTCTGTCTGCTACAGATGGCAATAGGATAGAGCTCTGTAAGAGTATTGGGCAAGTCCTTTGCAGTCAAGAAGTTGTAAAACCTTCATGAGTAGTGAAAGATGTTTCTGGACTATGGAACAACCTGTCCTTCTGTCTGATGGTGAGTCTGCCAAAATCTGGTGGAGAAAACCAAGGGCAACAAAAGGAAGCAGGAGAGCACCATCTCATACCAAGCAGTTGTCCAGAGAGGATTGCAGTACAGAGTGAGGAAGCAGAGCTTAGCAGCAACTGTTGTTAAAAGACAAAAAGGGTAAGTTGTATGTGGGCATCCATCTATCTGCTTATTTTTTGGAACTCACATACAGCCATCAGTAACATTGTTGTCCCTGTGGCAGCCACTGCATAAACACAGGGAGAGAAGCACTCCTGGTCTGAGGACCCACAGTTATGACCTACAGTAATGCAGATACTGGGTGGAGCTGTCATCCCATTCGTGTAAGATTTCTTGTCTCATCCAGCAGTTTATCTGGCCTCTAGCTGAGACAGGGCCTCAGTTTAAAGCACCCGGGTATCAGTGCTCTGACCATGTGGCCATGTGGCAGGGAGACTCAGCGAAACATCAGAACAGCAAGAATGACTGCACTGAGTTACAGTCACTCCATAGTCAATTTCTGTCCCAACCACCAGGGCAGAGGGGATTATTCCTTTCCCTCCCACACTCCACCACACAGCTTGCTTACAGGCTTCTTTGTACTTGCTCCCTTTGGTTAAGGGACTGCCCTGATCCGGCTGGTGGGACAAGCTCTGCATGTACTGGCGTAATTGAAAATGGTGAGGAGCACAGCAGGAATTGTTCCTGAGTACTGGAAACAATACTTATAAAATCACTTCATAGTAGTTGTAACTCAACTTTTTGGAATACAAAGAGCTTTGAAGACCAATGGCTACTCAAAAACCACTCTGAACAAAGAAGTGCTTGTGCTTTGCCATTTTAAGTCTACCTTCTGATCCTGCAGCAAAGGAGAGTTGGAGAAAAAAGGAGGGTGCCAGCACTTTGTATATGGAGACACATGGGTGCCTCTCACAAAGGAAAGAACATGAATATATATATGATGATTTTTCAATGGTTGAGAATGGTAGGAGCTCAATTTTCAATCATCAGCCCACTTCAAGGAGCATCATGGCTGAAGCACATTAAACTCCCTGGCTACTGATTTCTTCACGCAATATAGACGGGCAAGCTAAGTATGCAATCTCAGGTGGCCTCCATAGCTGAAAATCTTCAAGATACCCACACCAACCCTGCACTAACAGTCTGGAAATGATGCTGAATGCTCCCCACTTTTCAGTATTTTCCAAGCAAACTTGGAAAAAAAAAGCAAAACAAAACGGTTGGTGCCTTTGCAGCCCCAAGTGCTGAACTTGTCTTTCTGAAATGCTGTGTCAACAGCTCTTCACTTGCAGGCCCATTATTTTTATTGGCTGCAGCTCTCAGACTAGTGTTGACAGGTTAATTTACAGTAACAGTGAGAGTCACCTTTACTCACTATACCCAAAAGTGCAGCTTGCTCCGTACTTGAATGCCACACTCTTGAGAACAGGAATGTTGGAGAGAGAGAGAGACAGAGAAAGAGCCTTGAAGCTTTGTGCAGGCACTCAGGGAGTTGTACAAAAGAATGCTCTTTTGGTGAAATAATTTTTGCCAGCATATGTGACTTGAGCAGGAATGGTTGCAATTATTTCTTACCGTGCTTGTTACAGAGGACATATGGGAAGATTAGCCTCAAGAATGTCACTCTTGGACATGGCCTTCTCATGGGGGTTACACCACTGATTTTTTTTTTATTTTATTTATTTATTCCTTTTCCTCTTTTCTTTTTTCCCTCTTCTCAATACATCAAAGTTCATTGTGAGAAAATTTCCTTGGTAACATGTACAGATACTGCTAAGCAGCTCTTAGAACATATGTTTTATGGGGAGTACTTAAAGAACTTCTCTCCCTTTGCTTTTCTCTCTTCTATCCATTGTCATCTCTTCTTTTATTTTTTTTTTTTTGCTTTTATTTTCTTGTCTTCCTAAAAGAGTCTTAAAAGAGCAATCCTAGCATAGGGAAGGAAGTTTTAGCTTGAAAGAGAAGCTCTTTCTCTAGTTTGTATGGCCATAGTGCTGCAATTGAAAATTTCAGGGCAGACTGACATGACATAGATGGTGAAGAAACCATAAGAAAGCCAATGAGGAACACATACATTGAAGAAGTAGAAGGAATTCAGAGAAGCTAAAAGAGGGGGATAAGTTCTGTCAAGAGGCAAATTATTACAGCCAGGTCACAGACTGACAGACCTTTCATCACAGAAAACCAAAAAAAAAAAAATAATAACAGTGAGTTTCTAAGTTGTGCTTCTATAGTACTGTTTCTTTTTCTTAATTTGATGCTTTTTTTTTTTTTCTATAGTAGCACTGCCATATGAAACCAGTGAATTTACAGTATTTTAATCATAGAAATGCCAGATATCAAAACTTTTGAATTCTTGCAGTCTACCCTATTAACTGACCTGCTCTGGCACTGCTTACCCAGCACAAGAGAGCACCACGGCTGGTTCAGATACCAAGTTTTTCTCGTCTTTCAACATTAGTGGACATTGTGCCACTGAACCTACAGCTCTTAAACTTGAATACTCTGTTTTGCCTGCATTGCCAGTATAGAATCCAGAAGACAGGCCTCTGATAATGTGACCATAATGGAATTTAGAGTCATTACACTCTGTTGAAGTGGTCCTATGAGTTTGTAGTATGACCGTTTTCCAGGCTAGCCTTCACTCTTCCTTTTACTTGCTCCTGACACAGTGAGTAAAAACATCAAAGCAATTAATGTATTTAGTCTGCAAATCACAGAATCACAGAATGGGTAAGATCGGAAGAGACCACAGTGAGTCATCTTGTCCAGCTTCCCTACCTAAGGACAGGTACGTCACAGGATTGCACGCAGATGGGTCTTGAGTATCTCAAGTAAGGGAGACTCCATAACCCTTCTGGACAAGCTGTTCCAGTGCTTGGTCACCCACACAGTATAGAAGTTTTTTCTCATGTTCAGGTGGAGCTTCCTGAACATTAGTTTCTGCATCTTGCCTCTTGTTCTTCACCACCAAGAAGAGCCTGACTTCATCCTCTTGACACTCTCCCTTCAGATACTTCTACACATTAATGGGGTATCCTCTCAGTCTCTCTTCTTGAGGCCCAGGTCTCTCAACCTTTCCTCATGAGAGTCCCTTAAGCATCTTTGTAGCCCTCCACTGGCCCTGTTTCAGGAGCCCCGTGTCTTGTACTGAGGAGCATAGAACTGGACAAAACACTTCAGACAAGACTTCACCAGGGCTTAGTAGAGGGGCAGGATCACCTCCCTCAAACTGCTGGCAGTGATCTTCCTAATGCATACCAGGGTACCATAGGCATTCTTGGCCAAAAGGGCACACAGCTGGCTCATGAACAGCATGATGTGCACCAGGACCTCAAGGTCCTTCTCTGCAGAGCTGCTTTCCATCAGGTCAGCCTCCAGCCTGTACTGGTGCATGCAGTTATTCTTCCCTGGGTGCAGGACTCTGTATTTGCCTTTGTTGAATTTCATATTGTTCCTCTCTGTCCATCTATCCAAATTGCTGAGGTCTTTCTGAAGGGCTACACAGACCTGTAGGGGATCAGACACTCCTCCCAGCTTTGTGTCATCAGCAAACTTGCAAAGGAGGCATCTACCTCTTTATCCAAGGCCTTGATGACTAAATTAATAATACTGGACCCAGAATTAAACTTTGTGGAATACCACTAGTGACAGGCCTCAGTAAAACCTACTCCTTGAAAATCAGACTACTTTAATATATTATAACATGGACACTAGCAAACTGACAACCACTTTAAGCCATGCCACGTACAGAATTGGTATGTGGGAAACCAGATTAGGAGGAAAAGACAAAACTTTGGAGTGCTGCAGTAGTGTCACAAAGGCAAGAAGACTGGGACTAATGGCATGTCACACAGAACAGCTTCTGAAGAGCTTAACTGGGCTGTAAAGGTGGAGGATTCCTTTACTGACCTATATTACTTCTGTAGCTCTGGTCGGTGGGCCCTATCTGCTTTTGTGACCAGTGGATGTTCCCACAGCCTCCTTTGCACTGCTGTAATTCAATCATTGTGTGATAACAACAGATAAAGGCAGAGACAAAGGCACTGAATCAGAAAACCTCTTCTCCTTTGAACCACAGTCCCTGCTACACCATATCATGCTCACAGCACAGCCAAAAGAATGCCAGGGAGACAGTTAAACACACACCAGCATGCCAGCACGGGAGAATGTTCCCCACTTGTTGCAGATATCTGTACTGAAGGCAAAGGCAATAACAGCGCTCTCTTATGCAATGCAATAGCCACTATAATTTCAGGATTAATGTTTACAGTAGCCATTCCACATCTGTGTTCCACAGCCTACTATGGCAAAGAGTGTAATAAGAATAAACAAGCATTGTCTCCTCTCAGACCGACAGCAAGCCAAGCGGGATCTGCCACTGTCCCCACTGTAATTGCTGCTTCCATGTGAGAGTCTGGAGGAAAGCATAGGAGGGACAGATTGCATGGTCCAAGCAGAGCAGCCCTTTGTATCACCTCTCACATGAAAGGCCATGAGCAGTGACCAGTAAAATAGCAGCCCAGGGATATCCCAATAGTCCCTTGAGCAGCAGTATGCATCTCTGCCTGAGTCCTCCCAGGGCTGCAAGCCATGTTTGCAAAGGGTTTAGCAATTGCAGTGAAATGGGAATGTGCTGATAGTGGGAGATCCTTGCTCAAGCAAAGTGCATCAGGCCCAAAAGCTTTTGTCACTGTCTATGACTAGCCTTGGGTTGGAAGGCAGAGATGTTTACCATCCTGTCATTCTGATACATATTCAAATTCTCCATTCAAATTCAGACCAGAAGTCTCTGACAGAGATCAAAATGGTTATACTTTTCAGCTTGATTTCCCCATGTTCAAGGCTAGACCCTACTGTTCATTCACTGGTTTCATATGGCAGTGCTGCTATAGAAAAAACCAAAACCAAAACCAAGCATCAAATTAAGAAAAAGAAACAGTACTATAGAAGCACAACTTAGAAACTCACTGTTATTAATTTTTTTTTAATTTTTCTATGATGAAAGGTCTGTCAGTCTGTGACCTGGCTGTAATAATTTGCCTCTTGACAGAACTTATTCCCCTCTTTTAGCCGCTCAGTATTATAATCATAGAAATGCCAGATACCAAAACTTTTGTATCCTTACAGTCTGCCCTATTAATTGACCTCCTCTGTCACTGCTGTTATTCAGAATACATGAGTGGTAGGTTGGTTAATGCTAGGTGGTCAAATTATTTCCATGAACTGAAAAATAGAGTTTATAGCCAAGTCCTGAGTTTAGCAATATGGAACATCTGTGACATATTTTTAAAATTGACATCTCTGCCCTGGTGGCTTTCAAGCAGCAGGAAAGTTACACATTTTGCCTTGTACTTCGGATTCATCTCCTTTTGTGACCCACAAAAGCATCCCTGCCTCATACCATGCTGGCATCTGTAGATGTTGCCACTGAAGAAAGAAAAAAGAGATCAATATCCCCTGCTCGGATTGTGGGTCTGGCTCTTCCACAGCAGCAGCTTTATCTACAGGGTAGGTGAGACCCATAGTTTGGTTACAAGGTCATGCTGGAAAGTACTTTAGCAGTTTTTCAGTACCTGCTCAAGAGTCTCTCATTCCTTCAGTCAACAAGCCCAAAGAGCCAAAAGAAAATTTTCTGTCATCCAGAAACCTGGTGTTACTCAGTTTGGCTCTCAGTAATGGTGAGGCACATGTGAGAACTCTTTGGTTCCAGTTTTGATACTCTCTTCAGGATCATTGCTTTTATTGCAGTGGAAAAGACCTTGCTCTGGTCTCTTGTACCACCGTTCCATCTCTATGACACCCCTGTTGTGACTCAGGATGCAAGACATGAAGTCACAGTTCTGCTTGTTAGGTTATTTAAGTTTGAAATCTGCATTCCTTTGCTGAAAGTATCTATTCAGATACGATATTATTGCCTTCAGATATTTATTAGCTCTATTAGACCTCTTACTTTCTCCAGAATAACATGGTGATTTTGGTGGGAGCTTCATATAAAGGAGAATAGTGTGACAGAAAACAACCTTCATTTAGATAAGCACTTCAGCTGATGAAGAAGGTCTAACTAAACAACACAGGAAAAGTACAAGAATAGAGAAGTTTCAGTGAGAGAGAGGGAGCAGGTGCAAAAACCAGCAAGGATCCGACCTCTTGACCAAATTTCAACATTTTTCAAATCTGATGGGTTCCCCACCCCTGATTTCTGCTGTTCCTACTGTGTTGGCAGCACAAGCCATGGCTTCAAGGGGCCAGGGGCTGAGCTTCCCTGCTTTCTGAGCTTCTCTTTGCTCTTGGCAGGATCAGAAGACAGTGTGGACATTACTATGAATTACGTCTACACATAATTGACTGAGAGATTCAAATGGTAATGGCAATTGATGCCCTTCTCTCAGATGCTGTTACACTCCTTAACCCCCCCCCCCACCACCCCATAATCTTCTTTACTATTCTAGGAGTGTAAAAACACCTAACTCCCATATTTTTATAAGAGTCCATTACTTGTCACAGTCATATATCTCATGTGTCTTTGCTCTTAACACAGTTAAAGGGATAGTTGATTTATAAAGAACACAAAGGAGAAACAGAAATGTATGACTTATGCTCCTCAAAAGTTGTTATTTATAACTATACTAATTGTTTTGTTTCCTTAAAAGTTGTGGGTTATGGCAACACAGCTGCTTTTGCTCTGGCTAATAAGCCTTAGTTTTGGACTAATGTTACAAGATTAAGTTTTCAAGCCTGTTACAAACAGCCCACCAGCAGTGACACAAACCTTTTATCTGCCTGCTGTGGTCTGCTGAGAGACTGTAGAGACTTATTAGTGCTTTAAAATACACCTACTCCTCCTCAAGTATTTCATAACATATTTCCCCTTGATTATACCAGTCACACATAGGGGAGGACAAATTTGTTGACCAATACCAGGATTCTCCCATAACTTTTTAAAAAGCCTGTGCCCTGTCCTGCAAGAGCCAGTAACTCCTGTGGACTTGCTGCCTATCAAAGACAGTCATAAGGCTTGAAAAATCAACTTAGCATTTTGGTATCCCAGTGTCACATAATGAAGAATGTTTAATTATTTAATGCAAAAAAATCTCTTCAACTGATACTTTCCTGTTAGACACTCAGCCATGAATACATTAATAAGAGTGATCCCCATGGAGCTTGAGGAGTCTGCTGGGTAAGTGTGCAGGCTACATCTGGCTCCTCACTTGGTTAAGGGGCAAAGACAAGGGTTGACTTTCCAAAACCATTTGCTGGGTACTAAATGAAACTCAAAGTTCACTGACAGAAAGAATGGTGTTTTAGGCCATAAGCTAGACAAAACGCAAGGGTTCAGACCAATCATTGCTGTAATTGTAGGGCAGTGCAGGGGCTTACACTAAAAGTGCTAGAGGCAGGGGGACTGCTTTTTTCTATCAGACTCTGCACACAGAATCTCATGTAGCCAGACACACAGTCAGGAAAATCTTCCCATGGTTGGGTAGCACACAGGCATAGTGAGAGTTGGACACTGTAATTGAAAAGCTAAAGCCATATACCTAGTAATGGAGTGTTGCAGCTGACACTTCAGAGCTCAGCTGGTAAGAAGAATAAATTAGTGAATGAAGTTAACAGTTATGACCAGTGCTCATAAACATTTTTGTGCCAAATATGATGGTGAAAAGGCAACAGATGTTACTTTGAGGTTGATTTCAGAATTCTTGCAATATCTCTTTTTTGTTTGTTTGTTTGTTTTTAAAGAACATACTAATTCTCCTATTGGACCAGTATGTGGCTCATCTTGTTCAGTATGCTATTTTAAAGAACCAGTCAGCACTAGACACTTGGTGACAAATCCTTGCCTTATACGGGCAGACAGATTTCTGTTCCTCCTCCTCAGGTTTAGTCTTTATCACTAATATTTAAAGCCATCTAAATCCTGAAGCTGATTTTTTTTCAGCATTATTTCTTATAATTCCCTGTATTTTTATTCTTCACATAGTTGTCCAATCTTTTTTTTAGCGCTAGCAATTTGAATTTTCTATCTCAGAGGCACATTGAACAGATACTTTTACTAAGATCCTCTAGAAGGTACCTGAGTCTTGTTTCCAGTGGTTAAAATAAAGGATATATTTCTTGGATGCTAGGTAAGACTTAGAACTTGCTGTACCGTTACTTTGCAATTATCTCAAAGAAACCTCAAATCCATTGAATTGAGAAGAGAGAATTTCGGAGAACACTGCTAGTCTCACTACATTGAAAAACAACTCTTTATGAATCCTAGCTTTTTCCTCACTCTGCTGTAGCCAAATTTTGTGTAGTGGCAGGACTATAACCATATGCAGAACTGTTCTATTTGATTCTTTCTATCTTTCAGTTAAATTACTTTTCTGGAGTATTATTGGCCTGTCAGTTGAGACTGAGAGAGACCCACGTGCTTGTCTGATATGCAAAGTTCAGTGTCCAATGTCTTGGCACCCAGTTACTGCAATTGATTTAAATGCTGGATGTTTCCTTTTCTGACCCTCTCCTACTCACGCTTCTGAAAGGGCCAGTGTTTTTAAAACAATGGTGATAGGAAGTGTATCACAGTACTCACAAAAGGGAGTCCTACAATTAGAATTTGGCTAGACAAAATGCTGCAAGTAAAAGAGTTGGAGCATATTCCAGCTTTAATCTCACCATCCCAGAGCCATTAGGAGAGAAGATGGGCCTGACGGATCTATTCCTGATAAGGAGAAAGGCAGCCCAAATGAAAACGCTAATGTGAAATGCATCTTGCCTTCCAGAAGACTCTGATGCATGCATACCAAACAGTAATGAAGGAGGCTGGGGCAGATCTTAAGAATGATTTTTAATGTGCATTCAGCTATGCAACAAATTATGTTACCTGGGGAAAACTGAGGGGGTCTCCAACATTTGAGATCTTAAAGACAAGATTCCATAAACATGCCTAAAATAGTTTATCCATAACTGGTCCTTCCTTGGAGTCAGGTCAGAAAACCTTTTCTAGTCCTAGAGCCTGTCTACTGTTAAAAGGTCTGCTCATGATTCTCTTGCAATGGCACAATTGCAAATGGGTATGTTATCCTGCTTGCTGCTTGCTACTTGTTTGGAAACTGTTTAGTTTGAAACAAATCCTCTCTGTCACTGGTGTTGCAAGAAATTCTTACAATGGCTGTGCTGTTTTCCAACACGGACTCGAGGTTGTTCCATAGACAAACCATACTGCTGTTAAATTATTTTTCATTGTAACAGGTCATGATAACACCTATTTTGCGATTCTTTTGTTTCTCTATTAATCTTTGATACTGAACCAGCCCCATCTCTTTGAGAGCTGGCTTGCTGCTCCTTATTCTCTGGAAAACTTGGCTTACTTTGTACACCAGTATATTTGGCCTTTGAAAATTGGCTTTCTGTTACCAGACAGAAGTAGGGTCAGAATTAGTTCAAAATAAATTAATAGTCAGAAGTTCTAACTTGCTAAGCTGCATGCAATCCACCCTTCAAAGGATATTCACCAATTGCTGTAATTGCTCTCTTCAAGGGCTTCCAAAAAATCCTTGGACATGCTAATTAATTCTGTTTTAGATATATGTTAAGGTATTTGACCTGAGAGTTTAATTCTACAGTTTAATTCCATAATGATTGTAAATGGTAGGACTGCTGCATATTTAAAAGAACATTAGTGTGAATTTAGCTAGCTGTTGGCAGTTTAACAGTGACTAACAGATACTAAATAAGCATGAAATTCTCGTGGCGAATGACACTTTTATAGTGGCAAGAGCTGAGAATTGAAGGCAGGAGAAAATATTGCAACCATCCACGGTGACCTTCCCTTTCCCCGGGATTTTACAGTCTTTGCACAACTTTCCCAGCATCGGGACAAGTCTGGGTTGATGGAAGAGCCTTGTCCTTGCAGGCTTAGATGGCACATGATGAACTTGGTGGGATTGGAGCTTGTTGAGATGCAGAAGTCATTGACACATCCCTTGCTGATGTCACTGACATCACGATTTCCCCAAGTAACTGAATTTTTCAGCCACTCAGTCACATCTTCCAGTATTTACAGTGTCAAGGCAGAGGTGTGTGAATTCTACCCCTTCTCCTGACAGATTTTTCTTTGTTTTTAAAAGAAGTGGATGTCAAAAGAAATCAATTACTAGAGAAAAGAAAACAAGTTGATCCTTTTATTGTTACTGTTCAAAAGCATCTCTTTGTTTTAGAAACAAAAATGGTAGCAAGTGACTTTTTTTTGCACCCCTCAGAGGCTATATAAATTTTGCTACTAAGGGACAAACATCATTGATTTGACCGACTTATTCAAAACAGGTCACGAAACTACAGCTTTTTGTGTCAATTCTCATCATATACTGATGTGGCAGGATTTATGAATAAAATATGGGCAGTTGCTGTCTGGGAAGATGCCACATCTTAGCTACCCCAAACCCTCTGCCCTTGAAGAGCAGGCTTTGAAAAATTAGGACCATGTTTCAATCCAAGTTGTACAATATGCTTTTCAATGAAGTGTAATATATTGTTTTTAGCTGAATAACTTTCTTCTCTTCTCCCCTCCCCCAGTCTCTCCCCTACTTAGAGAGGAAAAAAAAAGAAGCCATGGCATCTTAAACTAAAGCACACTTCAGTCAGTCTCTCTGTGTGTGCTCCATGCCAGCAGCCACAGCACTTCTTTCATCTTGGCTTCAAAGTGGTGCTGAGAGGGGGAGGGGGGCATCTAATGAAAGAAAAGAAAACAAACAAACAAACAAACAAACAAACACAAAATGGGGGAGGAAATGAAAAATAGCAGTCTACCTTTCAAATCTGAGTGCTGCCTGCAGGCATGCTCTGCAGTGGATGTTGCACTCAGCTTCAACCCCTTGTATATTTTTTTTTTTGTTACTGCCACTTCCCATGCTGGGAAGATTCTTGTCATCCCTCACATATTTTATCCGCAGAAAAGGCTGCCCTGCCCTGTGCTTGGTGATTGAGGCTGTGCCCCTGGTGTGCCACACTATCAGTGGTTCCCAAGGCTGCCTAGCCTGGGAAAAGCTGCATGGAAACGGTCCAAAATCAGCATTACATGCATTATTGTTCTTACTCTCTCTGATTAGAGTGCACACAATGAAAACAACAGCAACAGCCTCATTTTCTAGCCCTCCTCCCAACACAGGGCTGTTCTTAGACTGTTTTTCTTTCTCAGAGTCTTCATAGAAATTAACTGCTTCTGTGCTGGTAAGGTCTCAGGCATCCCAGCAGCTTCTCTGTGGGGAAGCCTGAGAAGCTTATTCTGACTGGTAGCAAGATTTGCAAAGGTGCCCGCTCAACTTGCAAACTGAAATCCTACTTTTAAAAACAGGTCTAGAGGTAGGTTGCTTTACGTACCCCTGGAAACACAGTGCTCAGATGCCACAGTAATATGCATGGCACAGTAATCCCTGTAAAACAAGACACAATAGGCTGAAAGATATTTAGGCAGCAGTCCCTTGAATACTTATGCTTTGTGTTAAACACTGGATGCAACACGTGCAATGTTCTTAGCGGCATGTCACAGCACACCAGTCTTCCCCAGCCTAACCACTATCAATTTTTTTCTTACTCTCTGGACAAAGAGATTTTGCTGTCCTGTGTGAGAAGTGCCAGAATTGACTAGGCACTGCTCTAGTGACTAAGCAGTCATTTGGCAGGCAGTAGTTTAAATTTTTTGAGGCCTGTTCCAAGTACTGGAGTAGCCAGTTTGGGATGGGATAAAGTTCAGTTTCCTCTTTGAAGAAATAGCATCCAGTGCTTATCCCAAGAGCATGGAAACGCTCTTCGGAATCACTGGGTGAGGTATGGTATTTCAGGTTGAATCTGATTTCATATTCCCTGAAATATATTACGTGGCCTATCAAACAGTGAAAGAAATGCATTTTCTTCCCACTTAACAGATTAGACATGTTCCAGAGTGCCCTCACCTTAAATGTTCTCAAGTGTTTGACAGAAGAGAGCAGTAGTTGGCCCTGAGTGCTGAGCATGAGAGAAGGCAAATGATAGGAAGCGCAGACTGTGTTTTTGCACATAAAAATACCATAGAGTACATTTTTTTGTTCAGTTGTAATAGATGCTACTCTTTCTCATGTTTTAAAAACAAATGCATGTCTGTCTTCAGGACAGTATTGGGAACACATGTAGGAACAGACATACACTCTAAGTGATGTTTTGTTTTAGGATCCTTTTCTGAATCTTTCCATATCTGCCAGCTGTATTGCAGAAAGGAACCTCTGATTCTGTATTCTCTTCATCACAGAAAGAGAAATAGATGCTCTGGGTTACTTTGCACCCAAAGACCCCCCAAGAGCTCCAAGCATCTCTTGCCATTAGGGACGCAGAATCTGCAGAGGTTCCTGAGGGGGTTAATGGTAGATGTTCTTTAATTGCCATCCAGCAGATGAAAGACAGATGTTTAATTTTAAGCCATTTCAGACCAGAATAAAAAGTACTTTGAAATTTGAATTTCTGCAGCATGAAGAAAAAGAAACAACTCTCTAGTCAATGCCATGTCTATTCTTCTGTTCTTCAGGTGAATTAGACTAAAACATAGGAAACAAAAATGTAAAGTTGCATAGTGCTGTTCTGTGACTTGTTTCAGTGTCACAGTGGTTATCTACAAGTTTTTTTGTAATTTTTGTTGGTTCAGCTTGAAATTTCAGAATCTACTCAGTGATTTTTTTTCTGCCTTGTACATCACCTGTGGAACAAATGTGTGAAGAAAGTCAATTCCCTATTTTTATAAGATTTTATGGCACAATTCAAGAAAAGATTTTGTTTATTCTTCAAGATCTCTACTGACATTGTATTCCTGTGAAAAATAAAGTTGTCTTTTTTTATGCTGACAAAATCCTTCTGGTCCAAAGGCAAAGCTGGGCAAAAATTTGCTCATCTTAGCTGACTACTATATCTTTGGGCAGGGTTGACCCTTTGGTTATCTTTATATGCCATAATTCTTTAAACTTTCAGGGCTGCAAAAAGAAAAAGGTGAATAGAAGGCTATAAGAAATAATTTTAATCAGCTTTTCTGAATTTTCCATGTTTTAAAAACAACTTGTGCTACTTAGTATGTGAACTTAAATATGGCTGGGATGGGACTTCTTTATCAAAAACATTTCCTCTATTAAAAACCTGGAAACTGGCTGTCATTACTCTTGCTTCTCTTTCTTCCCAAATCAAATAGTTGTGCCAGCTGCTTGTTTTGTTTAACAGTCTCAGTCAGAGAGATATCATGCCTAATCACAGTATCATTTTGTAATGTTCCCTGGAAGGAAATCTCAAATTGTTCATGAGAACCTAAATATTAGGCTTATTATAAATCTGATTAAGCAGGGGCACCAATTCTTGAAGGCAGAATGAATACAACTCCTAGCAAACTGTGAAAAAGAAAACCGAGTATTGCTGAACCACACTGTTCACAGACTGTTGGGAGGCTGATCTTCCCAAATGTATGGCTTTTTTCAGGTCTCATTAGTTTTTGCTTCTTACTTTCTTTTTCAATAGTTTATAAAAGATCACAATTTAAACGGAACTGGCAAAACTCCTCCGTGTACTTTTTGGTAATGTGCCCAGCATGAACTGAAATGCTTATTTACACCTGTGTGCCTTACAGAAGCAAAGGAGTCATATTTGTGCCCTGCACAGGGCCCATGACCACGTGTTCCTGTCTACAATGTCATATACCAAACAGGAGTGTCCATTGCAGCAGTGACATCTATGGATCAAGAAGTGTGAAGCCCAGGTGTCTGTGATGTCATTGCCAGTTTGGACAAGCCATCAGCCTGACCAAGAGCTGGAGTGGGTCAGGCCCTAAAATCACTTCAAAAGACAGTGTTTACATCCACCTGACCATTGTCTGGGCTTACTTGTCATAATTTCTTATTTCCACAACAACCAAGGAGTTTCTTGCAGTCACTCTGCTTGAGTAGAACAAGAAAGGATGAATCCTGGTAGTAAACATGCTAGAAGACAGTTTTCATTCTTTCTCAATATTTTATTTATGGGGAAGAGGCTACATGAATAACTGAAGATGCCTGTTTGCACCCACTGCAATCTGTGAGTGGTTTGAAACGTAAACATGTCAGCTCACAACTGGAGCTTGAGAAACATATGTGCCAAAGAGCCTCAGGCCGTTTGTCTGTCACACTTACTTTACCAGCAGCCCTCTCCTCCTCTCATGCAGGTGCAGGGTGGTACTGTCCTATATGACACTGGTGCCAGTTTCCATGGAAAAATTGATGCAGAGGAGAATGAAAACACGCACATAGTATGAGATGAACTTATGGTATATTGTATGCAGTAAAAAGCAAATGGTATTTCAAACTGGGTTTTTTTTTTTCTTTCTTTCTTGTATGACACACAAATTGAGATCAGCTGAGGCTCCAGTACGGGTGCCTTTAAAGAAACTGAAAGGCTGTGATGAACTGAAGTGCAGAAATACGTAACAGAAGCAGCAGACAAAAAACAACGGGGAGAAGGAAAGAGTTGGGAGTCCTGAAGCACTGGAGAAGGATGTTCACAATCCTGCTTGCATAGATCTATTAAGGGGTAACAGGAGTCAGAACTATTGCTTAATAAGGTGCTATTAAAAAAAAAGAAAGTGCAAGAATCCAGGATTCTCTAAAGGGTGGGTGGCAAGGTCTACAAAGTCTTCTAAATTTGACTACTAAATACAGGGCAGACACTGAATGGATCAGGTCCTCAATATATTTCTTGATTTGGCATGATTTCTGAACACAAGTGTAAACTCAGTAGTGAGGCTGTAGTGTAATGAATCAATTTCAATCAATCAATATTAAAGAAAAATTGACATTCAAAACTTCTGCTGTTCTAAAAACCTAGGACATGTGGGAGACAGCATTTCATCCTCCTTGAGCTTGGTATTGGGAAGAGATAATGAGTTGTTATTTAGATGTATTTGATTAAAATGGGGGAACAGTCAAAAGTATCTTTCATATCTGTAATGGTGAATTAAAAAAACAAAGCAGACACATCAGACCCCAGTAGACTTATGTAGGGGACCATTCTGAATTCACTGAATAAATATTAGAGAGGTCTTTCTGACAGACAAAAATATTAAAAGACAGCCATCATTGATTTTATTTTTTTTTCTCTTTGCAAAAAGGTGGAATGTGAGTGAATATGATTTTATAGAAATTGTTATTAAAGTTTACTGAGTTGAGTCAAACTGAGAAATGTATCCTACCAGCAGTTTCAAAAGTGTGTTTATTTTAAAAAATGAGGTGTGAGTGAGCATCAGCACTATGTTAAGAACAACGCTAAAACAGAAAAAGAGCTCTGATGTGGACTTCTCAGCAGATTGCACTGATGTCACACTGTTGGCTACAGTGGACCCAGCCCTGATTAATTACCCTTGTCAGTCAGATCCTGGGAAAGAGTTTTGAAGGCAGACTGATATTCCAAGGGCATGTCAGATGTGAGGTTATTTGATTAGTGTCTTAGCTGAGAGTAGACTTATAATGTTTTGAGTTGCCAACCTGTATAGTGAAAATGAGCATTAAGAATAGTCATGCATACAGATTCTGCCTCCTGTTTCTCTATACAACTGAAGGCCTCCCTTCAAACTGTGCACACAGCTCCCGTCAAAATCAGTAGGAATTATGTGAAAGTGTCAGAGGATGTTGAGATCATGGTGCACTTTAGTTTTCATTGCTTGTGAGAATTGACTCAATGCATTGTTCCTTTGCTAAAAATTGGTTTCTGCAACTTAAAGCTTTCTTATTAAAGATAATAATGCCTAAAATTTTTTTCATGATCTTTCCTGAATTAGGACTTGTATCTAAATTTAGACTGGTTATGCCTGCTCTAATATTTTCTCTTATTTTATATTCATCTCCCTTCTGTCTGCTGGCTTCATTTCAGACAAAGAAAGTCAATATTTTCTCTGCAAATTATTTAATTTTGTTGGTCTATGATATCATAGAAAATGTCAGCTGATCTTATGTATATAGAGTTGAAGACAGACTGTTATCCACCCTTTCACAAATAAACAGATCTAAATAACATAGGTTCATGGTCAAATTGAGTATTTTTAGAGCTATTAAAGCAGTTAAAGCAGTTTGCTGACCAGAAAGTCTGCCTCTTATCCCAGTGGTCTCATGTTTCTCCTCCACTTGCATTTGATCTCTATAACACTGTACCATTTTACTGATAACAAAGTCATTATTCACTCATTACTTAGCAAGTCTGACCACATGTTAAGGTTGATAGCTGGATTGCTATCATGATACAAAATTAGTCTCTCTGCTTATTTTTGCTTAGCCTATAGGACCAAGGCAGTACAAAACTCCACATGTTGCATGAGGCAGCATTTAGTAGCCTCTATGTTTCCTTACGCCGAAGGGGCTAAGTCCTCCACTTTTTTGAATGCAGGTAAGTCTGTGGTCAGCAGATGAAATTCTGGTCCAACAACATCAAGAAGCTCACCATTCTTTCCATCTGTGATTTGGGTAGGAGCTGGATATCTCTGGGTTTACAACTGCAAGGCAGCCTTAAGACATCCACGATACAGAAGCACAACAGCTTCTTGCCTGCGCAGACTGTGGAAATTGATGAGTAGGATCAGTAGGAGAATCAGTGTTCACACCGTGCTGCTCTTTTCCTTGGTGGGGGGCAGCTGGGGGTAGCAAGAGCAGGCAGTGTTCCTTGGTGGGATGCAGCTCCCAGGGGATCCTGGTCAGCCCCAACCATCCTCTCCCAGCACACTGGATTAATTTCTGCTCTTGGCAAAAGGGCAACAAAAATGTATTTTAAAATCTCTTCCCCTGCATAATCAAAAGGGAAGGAACACAACCCGAAAGCTGTCGAACAAAGAGCAGACAAGCACTCCCAATCATTGAACCTCCCTTTCAGTCACCCACATGCCGGCTGGCTCTCAAGGCCTGTCTAGGTCGTATTATGACTCCTTTATTACTGTTTAAGGTCACCAGGAGACATGCAAGTGCATCCTATATCAGGAAGTGTAGTATGTCTCAAGAGTGAAATATTTGGCTGTTAGCAAGAGTTGTGGCTGCGACTCGGAAATCCCGGGACGCGCCTGAAGGGCAGGCAGGCTCCAGGCGCCGCGCTGCCTCCCAGCAGATAGAGCCACCGGGAAGCGGAGTGGCTTTCCTGCCATTCTCCGCACGGGGCTGCCTTCCTCCCAGACTTCCCTACCGAGCGCCGACAGCTCCTTTGCCACTCAGTCCAGCTGGCTGCGGGCTGCAATTCCAAAGAAAAGGCTTCCACTAAGGCAGGTACCCAGCACAAAAATGTGCCGCCGTCTGTCCCGGCATTGTTGCTCCTGGAGGAAGACTGATTAGGAGCACGTAAGGCAGGCAGGGAGGAGGTGGGTGCCAGCCTGCAGTCCTGCGTGAGCAAGAAGCAGATTTATTGGTGTATTTATCAGCGCTGGGACGTGGGGAGTCTTGGCAGGCGTGTGGAGACACGCAGCCTGCTGCACGCACCGCAGCCCGGTGCCCACGGGAGAAAAGCAGGAGTTGTGGTGCTGGGATCTGTCTCATGGCCTCTTTTAAAGTCAAAAGTGGAGGTTTTTCTGGAGCTGCAGGTCCCGCAATCAAGGTTAGATCAGAAGCGTGAAGATCCTTTAAATGTGTTGGGCAACAGAGAGTTTCACAGCTTCCTCAGCTGTACCTACATCCGTGATGTAACTTTTTGCTCTAACGTCACTTAGTCATAAGCTACCCTCAGAGTATATGCATTTTTTCATGCAGCGTGCCTGACAAAGGCCAAATGAAGCTGCTGTTGACAAAATGTGATGCAAAAAGGGATGCAGAAACAGGAACATTTCCCCTTATCTACATAATTAGCTTCAAAATATTTCTGTTCTATCAGTATGTACAAGGATAATATCCCCTTCTCTTAGTGTCCTCCTGTAAGAGAGAGGCAGACAAGGTTGTGTAAGTGTCAACAGAAGTTTTGACATTGAAATGCTTGTCATCTGCTTTAGCTCTAGTCTTGTTACAGGGTGGAGGATGCTCTCAAAAATGCATCCAACTGCAAATAAATAAATACTAAAAAAGTGAATGTTTCTCCTTCCAGCAGGATGAGACTATCAAGGAATAATCATCTCGATCTAGCAGATTGCAATTACAACAACATCTCTGAGCCCCCCTATAATGTTAAGCAAAAATAGATGGAGAAAATAAACTCCTGGAAACACTGATGCCCACTGTAGCTACACAGGTATTCCACCAGAGATCACCATTTTCAGACATTTACATCATGGTTTGGTTTTTTGTTTGTTTGTTTGTTTTGTTTTTGGTTTTTTTTTTTGTTTATTTGTTTTTTTGGTTTTTTTTGTGTTTTTTTTTTTTGTTGTTTTGTTTGTTTGTTTGCAAATTGGCCTCAGCCCAATAGTATATGTGTGTACTTATGTGTGTGTGTGTGTGCTTTTACATGTGTATATGTGTGCATGCAGAGTGAACATAGCTTGCTGTTTGATCTTTTAGATTCAATGAAATGGACAATCAGCCAAAAATAAGAGAATGCAGCATGAAAGTGTAGAGGCTAATTTGACATTGTAAGGTTTCTGTTCTGAGCCATTTTTCATTTCCCAGAAATGTATGTGCCTTATTAAAAGGATATTGTTATTGAAATTTCATTAAAAATCACACTTGAAACCCAGTTTCAAGGGAAACAAACCAATAACCATTTGAAAAGAGAGCTTAGTAAGGGAAAAAAATTGGCAAATTATTTATGATAATAATACTTAGATTAAATGGCTGAGCTTAAAGGAAAAACTCCAGTAACATCACCAATGTTTGGCCAATAGTCATCTTCTAAAAATGCCAGGGTTTTATGAAGCATTTCTTTGTGTTTTGGTCAGCTGCAGAATAATTTCCTTTTTATTAATTTTTTTAACACAATAAAAGGAGGGCAAAAGTCGCATTTTATAAATGCTCAAGCTTCTGAGTTAAGGGTGTAGTTTTAACTTCCTGGCTCTTATTAAATTTTCACACAACAAGAGACATTTTATTAAAACAGTTCACGAGGGTAAAAAATGGTGTATGTGTGTGCAAGAAGAGAGACTCAGCTTTCCCTGAAGTGTCTTCTCCTATTTGGAAAAGAGAAATTAAAAACCCAGTGCTAGGCATTTATGATACATGTGACATGCAGTAGAAATTAAGTACTGCCCTTTGCACTCCTCTGTCCTAGGGAATATATACTTGCCATGAAAGAGCACCTCTGAGCAGCATCTTTGCTCTGGGTAGCTGACATGGTCATGCACAACATGCCCCCTGCGCACCTTGGGCACTCACCTCACAGCTGGAGATTTTCTTGTGTGCTGATTTGGGCAGTCAGATCAAATTAGTTGGTCTAACTTTATGCCAGCTGGTTTTGACATGTTAATTTATTACATGGGATTTTATTATTTATTATACTGCAATAAAAAACTGTCTATGGCTCGTATCACTACTTCTAGAAGATCATCTATGATTTACATTATTGATAGCACCCAGAGGGTCAGTTGGAGGCTTTTTGGAAATATTAACCTCAGCGGGTCTCATGTGTGGTTTTCCCTGTTGTTTCCTCATCTCTCCCTGGAGGGATGTCTCTCCTGCCCTGGCAAAGGTAGCACCAACACATGAGGAGGGGATGGTGATGGGCTGAGGGTCGTTTCTTTTTCTCTTCCACTGAGGAATGCTGTTCTCCAGTGCAGGCCATGCAAGCCTTCACAGGCCTGGAGAAGTTGTGTGCAATCTGTTTTTCTCACGCAGATCTGAGATCAGCAGCGTGACAAACCTGGCTGTGTCATACACAGCAGGCTCAGAGTATTAATAAGCATTTTTCTTAGCTGTTGATGTAAGAGAAGTCTCTGCTCTGTGAATCTGTTGGAAGATATTTACTGCTCGAATCAAAAAAAAAAAAAGGCAACTGTTGCACAGATGAAATTAATTAAAAGTTTCATTTTGCTAACCAAAATTTTGTATTTCCCTCCACATAGGCTATTGTAAGTTGCATGATGATTAACTTAAATATTATCACACGACATGCTGTCATCTTTCATAAATAATACAAGGATTGCTGTAATACTGCATAACCCCAGCTTTGGATGTTGAGAAATATTATGCAAGTGTCCAACATGAAAAGAATCATGTTTCTTATTCCACCACTCTGGCCAAATACCATGTTGTCTTTACTGGAAAACTGGTGTTCATCAAACAAGTTTAAAGCTGAGAGTGGGAGAGGGTGGGACATTGCATTCTTGAGAAATGACATTATAAATAATACGGTATTGCTTTATGCTGTTAGTAAATTGGGGATGTTATAGAGCAAACAGGAGAGCACACCATAGCGTACTTGCGCTCCAGCTATGCATTGTCTTTGAACCCACAGATTATGGAAGGTGATTGGTGCTCACTGGGGCTACCCATTTGCTTCTGCTTCATCTTCTTTAAGCTCAAAGCTCTGAGTCAAGAGATATGAGGCTTTCTCAGTCTTTTAGCCCATAATCAAAAATCAGAAAATGGGGGGATGGTGGAGACAGGGGGAAAGGAAAGACAATCCGGCATGGCTTGCTTTTATTTCCACAGAAAAAATAGATGTTACAGAGGAAAGACAGAACTAAAGGAGAGGATGGGAGGTGGACTTTGAGAGGCTGTGTCCCATAAGTGTTGAGGCACAAGCACTTTTTCTGCCTGTTGATGACTCTGAAAGCTGCAAGTTCTCAAATCTCAAACACTGAAGTACTTTAAAGGTGCCATTTTTAGTCTGGACTCCCGTCTTTCTTTGTATGGTATTTTAAACATGGAAAATGGGTAGACTTTTTTTAAAAATAGGATTAGGACTTTTCCCTTTAACTGATGCAACAGTCAGTATTGTAATGTGTGTTTCTGTATATGCAAAAAAATTTAAAAAAAAAAAAAAAAAAAAAGAATAAAATACAGCTTTCCCTAAGCAGTCTTGAAGGTCTGCAATACCAGCCCGTGGTGCACTGTGCATGCTTTGGGAGTTTTGAGGAATACATAAGTCTCACATGGAGGTGCTGCTGATAGGTGCTCTTGTACACAGGATCTGGGTGGAAGCTGTTTAGCTGGGAATGCTAATGGCCTCCTTTATCAAAGGAAACAAGAGGCAAGACAATAAATGCTTTATTAATTTCTGATGTGTACTTCTTGTTTTACTAATTTCTTATATTGTACTGGCATGTTGTCAGAAATCAAGGAAATTATCAGGATGTAAAAATAAATAGTAATAATGAAAAGGTTTTTTAGAAGTCAAAATATCTTTCCTGTGGGAGCATTTTCTGAATGGTCCAGCAAGCTGTTGAAGCTTGCAGCTGTAAAAAATGTGACTTGGCTGCACCAAGTCCAAAGGTTATACAAGGTTCTTCTCTCCCTGCAGTGTTTTTCCTCTTGCCATTTATCCATCTTCCCATCCCCCATTTCCATTTCACCTTCCTTCCCTTCCCTGTTTCTCCCACTAGTGCACAGCTTTTGGGAAGTAATGAGATAGACTGGTCTGTCCCTTGCCTCTGTAGGCACAGCAAAAGACAGCAATGAGAAGGAACTTCTCTCCACTCATCATGTCTTTAACACACTGTCCTGCTGCAATAGCCACACCTCAAAACCTGTTAGATCATGAGAGCACTCCAGATGACAGAAACAGCTGTCAACCACGACTGTAATGAAGAGAGAAAAAGACTAAACAGTTTTTCTCCTTCCTTTCTAATTCACAGTGAGTAGGTGAACTGAGTAGGTGAGTTGGAAATAATGAACTGGTCAAGGAGAATCAAAACAGTTTCCAGACAGTGCTGGCTGCAAGGGATGCACCTTGTCCTGCACAGGGAGGGACATATGCATGGCATGGTGCTGGTCCCAGCCCCAACATTTTTCTTGATAGCTCTGTAAATACTGTTGTCACATGAGACAGGTTTGAATAAGTGTGAATAGGTTGAAAAACAAAGTATAGAAATTTGTGTTTCTCTAGGGGAAATTCTTTGTCAGGTTCAAGCAACACCGAGCAGAAGAGAGCAGAGAGATATCTTTGGGAGGGATCACTAAAAGAGCTTGGAAGTGGGCTTGGCATTTGCTTAGAAGCTTTTCTTTATTTTTCTAAGCATACAATACAGAGATATATATGAGTAGACATAGGCTGTGGTTTCTGTCTCCAGAGAAGCCCGAGGCAGACTACTCCTATTCATCTATGTATTTGTTAGACTCATGTAAGCCAGTGAATGCCTCAATCCTGACTAACAAATATCTGCTAATGAATACTGCCCTCAGACACTCTCTTTGTGAATATCAAAAGTTCAGGCCAGCTTTCTTACACTGATACAGCCTACCATTCAAAAAGCTCTTGGAGTCCTTTCCTGAGTCTAAAACCTGGTATCTAAATTTCCATTGAAAGGGCTTTTCTGTGGAGCTTTACTTTCCTCATTGGTCTCAGTGAGTCTGTGGTTTCAATGGACAAAACTTCATCTGTGATTCTATATACCTTGCAACTGCATGCCAGAAATGCTCATCTAATTCCCGTTAAAAAGCTGCTTACCAACACAAAAGTATAGGATTATAAAAATATTTATGAGAAAAGCTATTTTGTATACATATAAGGCAAACCTGTGAATGAAACAAGGTATTATCTGAGAATAAACAACATTTAAGCCTGGGAGCATTTTCTTACTTCATCTAATGTCATATATTCTTGAACATACTGATTTTTGTTTAGTTCTTGATACTAAACCTATACATTAGTGTCAAACTGGTAGTGAAAATTTAATGTAAACATCAAAAGGAGAAAGATATCATTACTTTTGAACAGAAACAGTTTAAATGTAAATGGATCAATAAGTAAAATGTCCTGGTTTAGTCTATAAACTTACTGTTTTGTTTTTTGTTGTTGTTGTTTGTTTTTTTTCCAGTCTACAATAGCCCTGAATAAAGCTATTTTGTCTGCAGTGTGTTCCTGAAGCCCTTCCAAACTACCCCTGTGGTGAACCCAGAAGCTAGGACTTTGGGTCACTTCTGCAATGCCCTTGGATCACTGTGGCATACCAGTAGCAGAACTAGGCCTATTCCCTTCGGATTTCACATCCAGACTGGCACAGAACTGCTTTGAGGAAAAAATTCCTAATGTCTTTCTAATATCTTACCAATGTTTTGACAGGTAAAATTTATGCAATAAATTCTGTCTTTCACAGGGAAATAATAAATACCTTTTGGAATAACAAATATACTGAGGAAATCTGGAATTCCTTCATAATAATAAGTATTTCAAAGAAAGATAAGATGGAGTCTGGGATGTATAATCTGTTTTTTAGGAAGTTTCGTTAAATGCTTGGGGTTAATATTTAATACTATCAATTTTTGCAAATTGAGGTTTCTTTCATGACAGGATATGAAGAAAGAAAACTACAGAAAGAAGAGGATACCAGACCTTCAGGCAGAATTTTGGCCTCAGTTTCTCAGGGTTCCAAGTCAGTAGCAGGGCAGTGCAGGTAATATTCTCACTAATAATGCAGACTGCTATCTCATTATTTGACAGTCTGGGGTCATCTAATGAGTGTGCCTTGTAGGCTGTCTATTACCATGATAGACTCTTAGCTTGCCACTTGAGTTGTTTAAATGATAATGGGTCAGCTTTCCAACAAATTTCCTGGAAGTGAGTGTCATCCTAGTAGAAGAAATTTTAATGCCAATCACAAACAGTAAATTCTCATCTTAAAAATAATTTAAACCAGAAATTTAGAGAAAGCTCAAATGATCAGTACAAAACTAGGTATCAACCTTCACAAACTTTTGTTTTCTTAGTCTCCGGCAGTTATAAATATAGCCTAAAGTACATTCAATTTATTTCCACAGTGGAAGTGTGCAGCTTCCACGGTTGGTGAATTTGTAAACAACGTGGCACAGCTGCTTAATTACGACTACCACTGTGGTTTTGACTATATATTTGGGATAAATTCTTCTGCTTTTCTAGTTATGTGGGCAAAGCAAACAATTTTCGGTCTGTGTTTTTTGTTTTGTTTTGAATTCTCTGGGGGACATTGTTTTCTGCAAAGTGCCTGTATAGAGGTTTACAGGAATAGGACTCAACAGAGAATTTTAACAAAACTCTATTAAAAGAGGAATAAATTGAGTAATACATAAATTACATTACAAATACTTGTTCTACAGAGAACTTAGGTATTAAGCCGCAAGAGAAATGGACAATGAGGACCTTTAGACAAAAATACTTACTTCACTGAGTTAAATGCTCACTTCTCTTTTGCAACTGTTTATGCTAATATAACTTTGGTGAAATGTATCTTTAAAATACTGGGGGTATCCTATAGGAGAAAACATGGTCACGGAAAGCACCATGTTATATGGTGAGGTCTCTCCAATTTACTGACCATAGAAAATATCTGTGACTGTATTTGACATCTCCATGCAAATGTAAAATTCAAGGTAGAGATAAAGTACTAAGAATTTTGGGATAGAAACCTGTTGCACATTATGCCAAAAGTAATAAGTGGAAGTAACTAAATCAGTACATCCTCTAAGGTAGACCCAGATTAAGTGCAAAGAAAACTGCATTATGATTGTATTAGAATTTGTTCTTCACCCTGGAGCCAATAACAGGCTCCCATAAACTAACGTTATTCAAGTTTCTGTCCTTCAATTTAGAGTGGGTGACTTTGAAGTATTACCTCCAGTGTCACAAAATGAGAGAAATTTTCTCTGCAAAAGAGATAAAAGAGATACATCTTCTGGCAAAGATCTAAAAGTAAGTACTCAAGGGTATATAGAGTGCCCTAATCTTTTCCCCTCTAAGGCAAACTAATTTAAGAAATATACTATCAGGCTTCCAGCAGATCATATGAACTCTCTAGGTCACATTTTAGTAGTAGATCAGGAACATTAGTGGCATGAAATTGATTAACAGAGTTGTGCAATCAGAATCATAGAGAAAGCTTATGGGGAAGGTCCTGCCAGAATTAAGTTATTAATTTGAAAATGCCAAACTAGCATATAAGTAATTTGGAAAGCATCTATTTCTGTAAGAGACTGACTCTTGCACTTTAAAAGCTGGTGTCTCTGGTAAACTCCAGCAAAGAGGATTCAGAGTTATCCTGCTAGAGGATTCCTGCAGGTAACTGGACTGTATTGCCCATGGGTCCTGCTCCTGTCCAGATTTAGGGACAGGATGCTGAAGGCTCGCCTGCATGTAAGGTTCATTATTATGTAACTGGTCTAGGTTACCAAAAATATAAGACGTAGAAGTGGAAAGGTGGAAAAGAAATCGAGATAGTGATGAAATACATATTATCAAAATTAATTAATGATCTGGGCAACATGTTTTGGTCCATTTCAGAGGATCTATTGCTGTACGATGCTAAAGTGGAATGAGCCCTGTGATATGTCTCTGTATTCAAAAAATGTTTTGCAAATTGATCTCTGAACAGATGAGGGCCTACAATGTAATTGTCAAGGTCTGCGAATGTTGGTTCCATCACTAAATGATACATGCTGCTGTGATGACTTTCATCTCCTTGAACACATCAGAGGAATAGGAATCAGAACATGTGAGAACATGTAGGAGAAGAGAAAAAAGCTTGTATAGATTGAGCTGAATTGCTGAAGAGGTAAAGAGCAAACATGGAGGCAGGATGCTTTGTAGAAACTTAGTGCTTCCCTAAGCCTACAGGTTCCAGCTTCTGATGTAATTTAAAGCTGCCAAGAGTCAATCTGATCTGACTAGAATGATAAGTATCCTTGTGTTGGTCAGGTGTTGGCCAAAGATGTCTATGCTCTAGGTGCAAACATTTTTATTGTTAACACACATTTCCCAACCCTCGCAGCTCAGCTCCTCCTCTTCTTTTCCACGAAGAACAGCAACTAAGGCACCTGGGTAGTTTGTACTCGTAAGAGAGAAATCTTCACTTGCTCTTTGTTTCTTTATTTCCACTTCATTTCTTTCAATTAAGAGCTAGTGTCTTTGTCTCTTCTCTGTAATGTCACCACTCAATGTGACCTTGCATCACTGGAACTGGGAGAGCTTTTTATTTTACTAGGGATGGAATTGCCTCAAGGTAACTTGCATTTGCTTCCAGGAGTGGGATTCAGAATTTGACTGTTGCTTGGTTATATGAAACCACTGATGATGAGTGAAGTCAGCCAGGTTTCTAATTTTCTCTTGGATTTCATTTGTATTTCAAAGAGGTTTAAGAACAATAGGTATTATGTTGAATGCTGCCAGACTTAATGCCAAATTGTCTGAGTTCTCTAAAGATTGTGCCTTTGAAAGAAAAAAATTTTCTCAACTGATATGCAAAAAGGAACAGCACTGAATATAAAATTAGGGAGTTTCTTCATTTACATAAAGATAAGGATTGCATTATCATTTTGGTTGATATGGAGATTGATTATTTCACTGTATTTTCTTTTCCTAAACTAAAATGAAACACCATTCTCCAAGAAATGCCACTAACCTGGTCATTCTGTGCAACACATTGTTCTCACTTTTCTGTGGTCCAGTTTAAAAGCATGTGATGACTCTGACATACTCAATAGATAAAGATTTATAGGATGATTTATGTCCTATGAAAACTGGGATGAGAGAATACAAATAAACATAGACATAGAGAGAATACTCCTATTTTGACAGCTGTACTTAACATTTATGTAATGAGAAATCATGTGACTAAAGACAATGGAGAACTAATAATTTTGCCTACAGGGACCAGGAATATGTAGTCTCAAGATTGCTCCAGGAGGAAGACAACTACACTTAAGGGCCTTGTTCTCTTTTCCTGACTAACAAGCAATAGGACAAAAGAAAACAGTTTCAAGTTGTGCCAGGGAAAATTTAGATTGACTATTAGGAAAGATTTCTTCATGAAAAGGGTTTTCAAGCATTGGGACAGACTGCTCAGAGAAGTGCTTGAGTCATCGTCCTTGTAGGTATTTAAAAGTTACGTAGATGTGGCACTTAGGTACAGAGCTTGGTGGTGGAATTGGCAGTGCTGGGTTCATGTCTGTACTCAAGGATCCTAGAGGTCTTTTCCAACTGAAATGATTGTATGATCCTATGACAATAAGCTTTAGTTATAGAAATTATTACACAATGGGAAATAAATTTGTGTGGCAAATTTCTATTAATAAACTTAAAACAAAGCCTTACATTGAAGATACTAAATTGAAAAGTACTGTAGTAGAAATTGGTATAAAATATTACAGCAGTTGCTTTTAGGTTGGAGAATTTGCCACACTGGAGAATTCATTACTACTTTTCTTGTTAACAGGAAAACAGAAAATAATTTATTATTGCCTCTTTCATTCTCAGGTTTGTAGTTTACTATAGAAGTAGAAAATAAGCCAAATATCTCCTAGAATGACTTATTTGGAGATCACATGGTCCCTGAGGTCTCAGTGGAAAGTGTTCACAGACATTATGCAATAACTGCATCATTTGAGCAGAGGACACAAAATAATCTATATGAAATAGGAACAATTCTTTCCAAATGGAAGGGGAGCATAGACTAGAAGGATACATGAGGAGCACCCCTGCTGGCTCTACTGTTGTCATCTACACTTCACCATGTATTTTGCAAATCGTGGGTTACAAAATTTGCTATCTGAGCAGTAATAGAAAAATGGAAGTGTGAAAGAAGATGTAATGATTTACAATTACTCTAAAGAATAGGATTACAAGCATGAAGTTTGTGTGTTACCAGATAGAAAAAGAATGTGAAATATTAAGTGTTTCCTGCAACAGGCCATTTTAAGAACAAACATTACAAGGATAATAAATTCAAAGCTTTCCAGAGACAAACTTGTTAAAATGTTTGTTTTAGCAAGGAACCACAGTGAAACCACTAAGAACAGAAAGATCCAAGTCTCCTCACATTGCAGTGAGCGGCTACACATCATGCTCCAGATTGGGGTCAAGGTTTCACAGTAGTGATTTAGGAACCCAAGTCCTTTGAGCATTCCTTGTAACCGCACTTAGTTCAGAAGTGACAAGTGACTTCACTTCTTTCAGGGATGTCAGGACAGATGATGTGTCCATTCTTCAACTGCTCTCAGTCAGCTCTGTTAACCTGAATGGGTTTAGGCTGTGAGGCAGATTATCAACTGAGTCAGACTGTGTGCAGAGGTGGGGAGATCCCTGGGGACCGTAACCTCTCCAGGGTTATCATTCCACAAATTCCCAGAGCTTCTGAAATGACAGGTAGAGATGGACAAGCAAGCAACAGAAAATCCCAAACATCTCAGAGTAGTGAGACAAATAGCTTTTACAGAAATGCTAGACAAAATTTAAGTCTCTGTTTTGTTTTCTGCTTTTTGTTTTAAGAGAGAATTATGATGACTAGTATGTGAATAGAGAGGCTGGAAAATTGACATTTGGATATTTATATTAAGCTGTAATACTGTTAATGTATTACAGTGAGATACAATTTGATATCTATTATTTCACTGCCTTTGGGTAGATACTGAAGTTCTTTAAGTAATGTCACCATGGAAACCAAGGGTTACACCCATACCAGTAAACAAAAAGGATGAGGGGCATCTTTCTGCTCCAGGAAGTAAATGACTCAACCACCTTCCCGTGGAGCCTGTTCCAGTGCTTGACAACCCTTTTGGTGAAGAAATTTTCCCTGATATCCAATCTAAACTTTCCCTAAGGCAACTTGAATCTGTTTCCTCTTGTCTCTGCCTGTGCTGTCCCCAGGCTGCCTCTGGGGCGTCCTTCATGGGCACTGATGCTCAGCAACACCCAGTCTGCTTCCACTGCTGACCCTGTGAACACAGGTCTGACCTGCCTCTCACTCTGTCTTCATGTTCTGGTCTCTCCAACATCTCTCTGTGTCAATAGGCAGGCAACTGAGAGGTACCCCCTGTAAGGATTTTCTTCTCTTTAAGCTCCATTACACCCAGGGTGGGTAAGGCAGGCTGAGGGCCCTGTGCCTCTCACTCTCAGAGCTCTAGAACCATACGAGATGACAGGTAAGCTGCTAGAGGTAGCTGGCAAAATGGATCTTTTTTTCCAAGTACTCTTCCTCTTCCACTTAAACAGGTTAGAAATAGTCTCATTTGTATAAAATAGCTTTAAGGGGACTGTATTTGGGAAGCAGCTTTGACTAGACACTGACACAATGTGTTTTTTTAAAAATCTGAAATGAGTTTTTGTGGTGAAATAGTGCCACCATTCACACCAAGTGAGGCTTAGGATAGAATCTGATAATGTTAAGGAACAGTGACGAATTAGTTAGCTACGTGTTGGGTTGCAAGTGGTCATCAGATACTGTACAACAGTTTCCTCTTTGTTTGGTGCAAGTGGTATTCCTACAGACATCTTGGAGCTTGAATCATGATTTTCTGTGTTGGGCAAATGAATATTCATTTAATAGGGGGCAGTATTGCATTGAATGTTCATGTACCCATGGGCATGTACAGCAAATAGGTCTCAGACTCTCACTTCAATTACATAGTACTACTGTGAATAAACATTTCAGCTTTTGTTTCAAACAGTTACAGTTCTCACTTTCTGAGGGATGAAGGAGTACAGGTGGGTGTGCAAGGGCTGGGAAGAACAGTGTTAACAAGCCTGTTGGTAGAGAAAATGCACGCAAAAATACTTGGAGTATTTAAGAGTGATTTATGTAGCCACCTAGATAATGTTACAGGAGTTACTGTTATTCTAAGTGCATAATACTATGTTAGTCCTGCTTATCTTGTTTCACTTACTTGACAGACAGTTCTTGTACCAGATCAGTTTGTGCCTGTGTGAAATAAGCAGAGAGAATAATGCGCAGTTGGTCTTATTTTAATGTTTCTACCACCTGGAGCCAGAAATGGTCTTTCTGTCCAAGGAACAAGGAAATCCCTTTCATAACAGCCTGACGAGCTCATGCTCCCCCATTTGACATAATGCTGCACACAGCTCATCTTTCAACAGATGTTGTAGAGCCTATTGATGAGTACCTGCTTTTTTTCTTGAAGCTGGGGAGTTATTCCACTGCCTGGGCATACAAGTAGAGATGAGAAGGGAACTCTGTGTAAGGATGTACCTAATGTCCTTTATTCCCTTTATTGAGTATGAGTTTGATCAAGTATCTACTGAGTACCTGTTCTCTGATAGTATTGATGACACATTTTAAACTCTGAAAAAAAGCCCACCCAAAAGTTACTGTGGGGAGATAATATGAGGTGGTTATTGTGCATTATTAATGGTGTATCAGTAGGGTTGAATGAACAGCAGAGGGACTGACATGGCAGTAAATGCTCTGAAAGACCAATAAGACCCTTGATTCAGAAAAGGTAAAGAACACAACTGGGTGAATCTAAGAGTGCTCCGCTCACAAGATTTTACATATTCTCTTTACCCTTGAGACAGTGGCAGTGCCAGCTTTTGAAAGTAGACTGATGTGGTTGCCTTCAATTTACTTTGTCTCCAAGCAAATATGAGGTCAAAGACTGTGAAATGGAATAATAATACAAAGTACATACAAAATGGAAAATGGTGATTAAGGAACTAACTATGGTAACGTCACAGAGGACTGTTTTCCCCATTTTGCCTAGAGGGAAAAGTGTTACAAACTTCCCTTTTGCATTTTGGGACTTTCATCCATAAGACATTTGAAACATGCCAGTTACAGGGAATATCAGAACAAGAAATGTAGTATTATTCATATTAGAGTATGTTGCATTAACTCATCTTGATGAGCATGTTGAACTTTAATAATTCTTTTTATGTGTTGCAGTGAAACTATTGAATCCCCCAAGCAACTGAAAATCAAGGATTAAAATGGAACCTTCATTACAATCCTAGCTACAATAGTGAATTATTGAGTTAATTATCCTGTGAAGTTTAATGCTCTGTCATTCTCTTTCTACTAATTGCTATCAGAGTGTCTTTCTCACTCTTTATGGATAATACAATAATTTTCCTGATACCACCATAGTCACATGACGTGAAGAACGATCAAGAAGAAATTCACATCAGCAGCATAAATGTGCCAAAAAACACTGACAACCCAACTGTTCCAGTAGGATTTATGCCAGAACTTGTATTATCTTCCTGTGCTGCTCTAACTTTGTGCTGGTTCAACTATTTTGAGTCCTCTTAAAGTCAGAACAAAACTGGTGGGAAAAAAAAAAGCAGCCTAAAACTGGCACAGACTCTGTAGTGTGTGATCTGGTTAATCTAATGGAGATGAGGTTATGTGATGAAACTTGGACTGCACAGGTGATCTGACAGGGCTCCTATCTCTGAGAGATGTTGAAAAGAGAATGCAGAAAGTCTGAAGGTGGGAGAGAGCAGAAAACTCTCATGGGGCCAAACCAAATCCCTGGGCTGGAGCCCCAGTCAAACACTTGAAGTGCCTTAGTCAGACTTTGAACGTCATTGCATCAACCTGTTCCTTACAGGGATAGGAGGAACAGATAGCTGACACCTAGCACTGGCACTGAAAAATAAGAGGGTGGACCAGCATGAGATTCCTCTGATTAACCCTGCTCATTCCCTATATATCCTTAGTTCTTCTGAGTCAACTTGATTTGAGATAGTTTTGTCAGAGAAATTCTTCTTTTAGCAGAAAAGGGATGACTCCTTGTCCCCTGGAACTTTAAACAATTTGATTTATTAATTTATTTAAGTTCCCTTCGAGAGACTGCTTACAGGGATCAGGCAGTCTCAGTTGGATGTACACTTGAACAGTCTATAAGAATAAGAGAAAACTCTGGTAGCAACTTAATAGCAATATATTTTTCAAGAAGGGGAAAAGGTATGAAAATGCTTTTTATCAGGTCTCAGGAGTGTCTTCTGTGGCCCGCAGAAGGGAGATAAAAGGAGTTGTGGGATGTTTACACAGCCTCCTGAAGAGTAATTGCCATAGCAGTTCATATAAGAGCAACAGTAGAAAGGTGTAAAAGTCATTTTCTGGGAAAAAATAGGAAGCAATGAGCAATACTTCAAACAAATTATTGCCATGAAATCACTCTCTCAGCTTGAGATAAGCACTCAAGGTCTGTTAAAGCTATAAGAGCCCTGTGACTTCTTCTCCTAAGACATTTTTCTGCTAAGTTTTTTCATCAAATGAAGCGATGAAGTGGAGTTATTCTTTAATCCAGTGCTGAATATATTTGTCCCCAGGCTATAGCTGTTAACCCTGCCTTGTGTGATTGTGTGGGTGAGTTTGCATGTGTGTGCAAGGACTTTTCAAATGTGTAGTTAAGTACCATGTCCTTTTTCAACAACAACAACAACAACAAAAATCGGCAGGTTAAACTGGTTCCACGTGGCTGTTTGCAGAGGAGCCTCTGCAGACAGATGCCTGTGGCAGGCAGCAGAGCTCAGAGCTGCCCGGAGAGGGAAGCACTTGGCACAGGTGAGCCGGGAAATGAATGTCCTTTCCTATGTAAACCTAAAGGATGGGAGAATTTTTTTGCTGCCTATGAACCTAGGCCAGCTCTATGGCCACTCTGGCTCCCAGGAAAGGAGATGTACTTTCCTGGTGCTCTGCCTTCAGAGAAAGTATGGCCTCTGGGAAACCCCTTCCCTGCCCTTGGTGAGAGGCCAAGTCCGTGATGAACATCTGTCTGCTTGTTCCAGCTCTTGGTTACATCCAAAGGGTACTTGAACTGCGTATCCAGTTTCCATCATTACAGGAAACTTAGAAGTTTTTGCTTCATATTCTGTCACATTTCTGGGTGTGCAGGATTTTTTGCTATTATTCCTACTTATTTGCTTTTAATTCTTTCTTTTTTCTTTCTCTTTTGGGAACAGATGGGTGTGGTTGCTGACAATGAATATGAGACCACTCACTTTCGCCTTTGAAAATTTGAATGTCTCCCCCTTTCCCCTGATGTCACTGGTAGGATTAGGAGTGCAGGTGGGGACTAAATGGATGAGTTCTTGAGAAAGAAATTCTCATTTTGTAAATCTTCTTTCTGAGAGAAACTTGGCTGTCTGGAGCTGCGGGGCTCCAGGATTATGATTCAAAATAGCAATGGACTGTGGCATTACAGTCTGTGTATACGTACAGACTAGTGCTAACATAAAGGTAATTGTGAATGAGGTGGGATGGTTCTTGAATAAGGGCAAGGGGCTGTGATTGAGAGGGATGGGAGGTTATAGGGCTACCTTTACTATGAGAAAATGGTTCCTAGCATTTGCAAACCATGCCCCAGCAATGCAAGCAGCCTGACAGGCAGATGTGAGTGCTGCTCCCAGGAGCCTGCTGACAGCCAAATGTCAGAGGCAGCCATGGACCTGTGCTTAAACCTTTTGCCTATCCTTGCTGCATTTTCTGGAGCAGGCAAAGCCAGAGCAAAACTGAAATGCAGAAGCTGCTTTGGGAAAAGAGAGATCTCTGCCAAGAAGAAGGGGAAACAACCACAGTGTTCCCAGTGGGGGCTCTGATGGACAGAAGCATTGCATGTAATCCTTAAATCATTGAGAAGAAAATAGTAATGGAAAGCAAAAGAGCCAAGAAATCCACAGCTACCTGTTTTTATGTATAATTTTTTTTAAATTTAGATGAAAAGATATGACTGCAGGGAAAGACCTTTCAAAACACTTCTGACGGAAGAGATTTGTATGTCTTACAGAGCCGGGGCTTGTAGACTTGGGTATAAAAAGCTGTTATGAGCTCTAGTGATTATTTTGTGCCTTTCTGACCAGCTTAGCACCATCTATGCTGCAGCACTTGTAAACTTTCTTGGAGGTAAATTCACTCAAAGGGAAGAGTGAAAGAAGGATGCTGCTGGTCTTTGCTGCTGCCTTGCCACTAGCCTGGGAACCTTCTCAGTCATACTGGAAGTTAATGCTATTAGTTTTGTTACTGTAATCCTCATTCCTTTTCATATATACAGGCTTTTACATGTTGCTGAATGTCTTACACTTACTTGTATCTAAGTATGTGACACATCAGGTTCATTTTTAGTGCTGAAACATCGCTGAAGTTAGTCTCCTTTGACATTTTGTTATCAGTCATTGGTTATGTTTTGCATTTTCCTTGAAGCTACTGTATATTCCTTGCTGAGGAAAAGACTTTTGTTAATGTGATATAGAGATGAGTCCAGAGCACAAAAATTGGATTCATCTCTGGAAACAAACTTCTCCAAAATACAAGCACAGTGCAAGATAGAGTTTGTTCAGGCTCATGTCTGAATGGAAAATATTCAACCCTGTTTCAAGGTTTGTTTACATGTTTTTTGATTTCAATGTTACGTGAAACAACTGCTATTTAATTAGTGAGGCATTGTAGAAATTCTTTTTACGGGTGTAATTTGCTTTGATCTCTTGCCTGAGGAAGGAGTTTAGCAATGGAACAACTGCTCCTTCCTAGCACAAGCACCAATAATTGTAGTTGCTTTGTCCTGGCTGCAGAGTAGATTATTTCTCTACTGCTTTTTAAATAATAGTTCTTCCCCTCAAATAATTTGTTTTCTGTCAGGAGATAACCGTACATCTCTTGTTTCTTTACTAGACTATGATGGTCTGGCCTTTATACTGCATGATGCCACAACTTGTTTTATTAAGGCCTTTTGACTAGAAAAGTGATTAGTGAACATCTTTTGCAAGTTGGATTCATAACTTCATGGGTTGCTTCAGACCTTTATTTTACAGTTTTTCCCATATATGTAGAGAACAAGTAACATCCAACAATCTTCCCTATACAATCAACAAACTCAGAAGAGTAGCACATGTGCAGTTATTTACTTGTTATGATGGCATTATCACATTGGAGCTTCCTGGGGCACCTATCCTGTTGACCTCTTTGGTATTAGGTGACCTGAACCCTGTGCGTGATACTCTTTTAATTGTGTTTACTCTGGCAGGAAGCAGTCTGCCTGGACATGTCAAGCAGAGAGCAGGAGGTGAGTCTGGCCTTTTTACTTCAGGAGAAACAGCTGGGCTGGAGTCAGGGAGGAGAGGCCAGCAGGTCACCTTGGGGTCAGGGGTGCAAAAGCCTGATTTTGAGTGAAGTCCTAGTTTCCTCAGAAGCAGCAAATCTTCCCTCTCATTTTTTGATCTTTCTTTCATCTCTCTCAACTCCTGCCCACAGTCTTGGCATCTGTGGGGCCAGCTAGCTCATCTTTCAGCAGCAATCAGAGAAGATGCTGCCACTCTCACTGTGTATGCCTTTTGCAAATTTGGCAGTAAAAATACTCTCTGCTGGAGGCAAATCCATAGTTAGCTATGACTGTGGACAAGGCTACAGCATAACATGACCCTAAAAGTGAAGGTTGAACTGGAAGCTGGAAGGGCAGAGCAGCTCTAATCCTATAGCAAGGTGAGGACAGAGCAGTTCCAAGTTGCATAGAATAGAAGACAAAGGCTGCAAAAGACAGAGAGAGGAAAGCAAGACCCTCCTGCTCACAATCTCTGTTGAAAGGATGTGTGTGGGAAAATTGCTCTTGCATGTGCTTATGGTACTAACTGTGGGGATATGGAGCAGACTGTATGTGTTTTCCTGGGGTGATTTCATCAATGACCTTCTGATTAATGTTTTTTCCCCAGCAGATTATTATGCAATCTTTTTCATCACTTTCTGACAGCCTGGAATGGGACCCTCAGTAGCTTCCTTGAAATAAAAACTTACACACAGTAAAGCATGGCAAGCAATCAGCATTCAGTCAATGCCAGAACTTCCTTTTTGTTTCCTCTTACTTGCTCCCTCCTGTGCCCACTGCCTCTGAAGTTTGGCAACCCCTCTTGGTTTTAGGAAGAAAAAAGTAACAGATTGAAGAGAGCTGGTGCAATAGATGAAAGTTCCTTCCATCTCTCAGAGTACTCTGCCTCACACTCACACCTGTAAAATGGGGTTGAAACTTGCTAAATGCAGCGACTGTGGAAATGAGATTATGTCAAGGAATCAGAAAGATTACTGGTTAGCATGTCTGAGGAAAAAACAAATCTGAGCTTGTCTTCCTAGCAAAAGCAAAAGTGAAACCTTGATTTAATAAAACAGGTTGATGCCATATACTTAAATGCTCTGGCAGCAGTGAGAAAGAGGTGCGTGTCCACTTGATATGCATTTATGAGCAGAGCTTTTGCAGCACCCTGCTGTCACATGCTGCTGCATCCTTCTTAGCCTCCTTGCACCTAGTTCAGACTTCAGCCAGACCTTCCTGTGACATCTGGGCAGGTACTGCAGTCTACTCATCACACAAGATGCTAAGCAAGTTGCCCAGCTCATCTCTTGAAGCAATATAACATTTTCTATAGGTCCAGTACTCTCATTCTGCATGTAGCGTATTTTAAAAAGTCCATACAGGCTTTGGTATGGTTATTGTTATGGGCTCTACCTCCCGATGGGCAGACACACTATGAATATGGGGCAAGAGTTAGCAAACTAAGTATCTGTGCTGCAGCACTAGGTTGCAAAGCTTCCTGCTTATTTGTAGAACAGAAAATAAACAAAAGGCAGTATCATTCACTGTGTCCCTGGTGTCTTTTGTCCCAAAGGCAGGGATGAGTCACTCAAATCCCTCTGAGGCTGTCAGCAAAGAGACGGGATCATGCAGGGGTTGAGGACCTGGTGAAGGGCAGAATGAGGGTGAAATGAGGGTATGTTGAAGACAGCTGTCCTCATCCGCCAGTGCCTGCAACACAAATTTGCTCAGAGTTAGTGGAGGGCAAGTACTTGTGATGAAGGGAAATGGAACAGTAAAAGAAGATATAAAGGTAGTGCATGGATAGCCTTTAAAACTCCCCAGACTTGAAGAAGGAGATAAAAAAATGATATATTTCTTAAATGTAGGTAAAATATAACATTGTGGGAGATAGGATCCAAGGAGGAAGGGTTTTTTCCCCTCTTTGTGCCTTTGTTTCCCTTTTCATTCCTAAAGCTCTTCCTTGACACAGTGAGTCATGATACTGTGGCAGAGTGGTGGGAAACTTTGAGCCACAGAGCCTCTCTGGCACAACCACCCTCCCAACTGAAATTCCTGCTGATCTGTCATCTCAGCTCCACAAAGCAATTCTACAGCTGCTGCAAAGCAGTGCTCACCACCTTTGGGACACCCAAATGAACAATTCACATTTTTGTAAACCCTTGGTCTCATCGTGGTTCGTCTTCAGCTATTAAACTGAGCTAACAGGTAGAGCCCATACTTTGATCTTTCCCAGACTATGGATCTTCTGTCGATTATAAACACTGAGGGATATTATTCAGGCAGCTGCAGGCCTGATAAAGGCCACATTTTAAAATGTCTGTTAAGCCACATCAGAAATAGGCAGTAGGATGCTAGACTGTCCCAGCGGAGATGCTACCTCTGCTCGGCTGGTGTCCCTAGCAGGGTCTTTGTGGCCATAGGCTGTTCTTCATGTTATTTTTCAGCTTCAGGGACAGTCAGGTGCCTTACCAGTCACAGCAGACTTGTGTTGTGCCAGACCCATTTTGAACATGGGAAACTAGAGCAGATAGATATCAAACTGGATGTAAAATCCAGTTTAGACCAAATCCTCCTTCATACTCTGGAAAGCTTCTTAGGATCCCTTGAACATCTGGGGTGTCAGTGACCAGTATTACTGCATGGCATCTTAGTTGCCATCCTCAGTCAGAATTTCAACAATTAAATAGTAAGTGGGGGAATAATTATTACCCACCTGGGCACCCAGAGCTGGAACAAACTCAGGCTATATGTGACAAGTATTAAGGCTGGAGAGAAGTGTGTCACCTGGTTAAGAAAGAGGTTGTCAGTTTTCCCCTTGAACTAGGAATATTTGCACTTTCCCTTGTACTTGCAGACCAATTTGTTATATCAACACACACAATATTTATAAATAATATGCAATTAATAATATGCAATTTAATTAAAGATGGGTAATGATAATATTAAATCCTGAAATTCTTGCCTCAGGGTTTTCACATTTGATAAAAACTTTTGGTAAAAATGGAGAATAATTTAGTTATTTTATAGGCCATGATTAATATTAATGTCCTTTGCCAAAACAGCATTTACTCATACCTTTTCTAAGCTGCAGAGCTAGTAATACCAGTAAGGAGGTCTGCTTTTCCCTTTCTTTGGACCTGTGGGAAGGTGGATGTAAGGAGTGACACTACCTGTCCTGAAATCAGTAGAAAAGCTTGTGCTAGCTTCTGTGGTAACAATGCAGTTCAGAAGGTGGTTTTTTTTTTTAATAAGAGGGTAAATGGCAGATGTCTTGAGAAGTTATACTTACTGTGGCTTCTGTACTTATACTGCAAATTCAGCCATGCAGCAGTGATCATGCAAGACAAGTCAGGTATAAGCTGTTCTGTTTCATGTGACAAATCAGTACTTTCCATAGCAGCAGAACTTTTTTTCACAGTAACTTTTTAGAATAGTGTTTTATAGATCTAGAAGCACTCTTGAGCAGAGTATTTTGACCAAAGAACTCTTCCAGAATCCTAAGTTCCCTTCTGTATTCTGTTAAAATAAATACCCTATCATCATAGTCAAACCAAAAGGTGATGCACAGAAAATGTACCTAAGAATAGAACTATGACTACCTTTAAAAAGCAGATGCAGATAAAGGAGCATGATTGCACTTTCTTTAAGTGGTGTATTGTGTATGTGAAATTTATGAATCAATAATATTTCTTATAAGCAAACATACAAACATTTTCTTAAAGTTTGGAGAGTATTTCAATTTTAAGTCTATTAATTCTATTACATACATTAGGCTTCAAAGCTTTCACTCATTCAAGTATGCAAGGAAAAAGGTAACATCTGAAATAACCCAGATTGATAAAAAATGCCCTTAAGATGCCTTGTCCTGTTCTTTATTAAAGATAAGCTTTTTAATATATATAATCAGAAACTTGAGAAGGTGTAAATGCAGATCACAGTAGGTCTGTTTTGGTCATACATTTTCTGCAGCATCACATCTATCCCACAGTACAGAGAAAGCTCTGATGTCAAATTCTATCTTAGGTATCCACAACTATTTTTTTCTTTGCTTTTGCTCTGTGCTGAAAAAGCATCTCCTCTTCTTGTGGCTACATTTCACCCCAGGTTTTCCATTTCCACTCTCAGGTTGTGTAATAAGTCACAGCAAGGGCATCTAATAATCTCTAGAATGTGAAAACATTTGGTTCAGATTCCCTTATCAGCATTACCTTTCCTTCTGCCCCTGCCCCATCCTTAAAGAAGAACAGGCGGTGGGCCTTAGAGATCAGTCACACGTCGACCGCTTCTTCAAACACTTCGTGTGGGAAACCATTCAGAGGCACAATTGTTGAGCTGCAGACCTGGAAAATAACTGTTATCGAGACCTTTACGTCTGTCAGAGGAATTTCAGCCCAGTGCCATAGCTTTGCCCCTATTTTGTAGTTTTGAAAAAGCTTTACCTAGCTCTCAAAGATTTTAGCTAAGAGTTTACATGTTTAAGATGAAAAAGCTCTTTATTGTATCTCTTCTTCTAATTAAGACGAAACTCTACACTTTGTTTCCTTTGTTCTTGTCAATTTGTGGAAAACTCCATGCTCCTGAAGCCATTTAAAGCCGACTGCAGTCAATATGAGCTGTCATGGCTGTGCCAGGGGCAAAGTAATTTCCGCTGCCTTGCTGTCCCACGGCCCTGGCCAGCCTCTGTGGAGGGCAGGGACTGCCCACTGCTACTGACCGCCTCCCATGGTTGGCCAAAGGATCCTTGCCACAGGATCCATGTCAGCCAGCAGAGCTGGGTCAGGCCGGTAGGTGGTCCTAACCCCAGCCATACTGCATGAGAAAGGGTGGCTCTGATCCTGAATGCACCTTAGCCTGTGCTTGGCTCTAGGAGGACTAGGTGGAGAGTTACTGGGTTGGTAAAACTGAAGGTTGGTTTGTGTTGATGGTTTCTGCTAGGTACTAACAGCTGGTATGCTATTATACATTTTGTTTAATCAGGAGTGTATCCCACTGCAGAAACATGAAGTGCTGTTGCATACACCTGCATTAAAAAGTATAACAACTGTTGCAAACCTAATCACTACTGCCTCTTGTTAAATAAGATGCCAACTGCTTCTTAACTATAATGGCATTTAGAGCATTACAGAACACAGTTTTGGTTATTTGGAAATCTGTGCACAAATTCTTTTAGTTCTTCAACTGTGCTTATTTAGGAGTGAGTTTTAGAAGCCCCTTTACTGGTAAATTTAAATGCATAAGTGTTAGCCTGCTGCTACCACTCTATATGGAAGGGAGAAAACATTTTGTTCTCTTACACAATTTGTGTTTAAATTCTGTTTTTTCATCNTTTTTTTTTTTTTTTCCCTTGGGCTGAAATGCAAAATCACATCCAAATATTGAAAGTGATGTGCTTTGAGAGCAAATGATATCTTGCCACTTGTTTCCTTGCTGATAATAGCAACCTTAAAAAGACTTGTTAACTTTTATGAGGCTGTGTCTTTTTCTCTGTAGAATGCAAGTTAGAATGTTTAGTAAGTCTAAATAAAAATATAAAACCTAAACCAAGTTGCAGCTTTGACCTTAATGTCTTCCTCAGTGTATGAACCTTTGTATGCCGACTAACACGTTAATTGAATTCACATGGCTCCTTTTTCCTGGAGATCACACAGAACTTGAAATAATTACCCACCGGAAAACACCGCAACTCTTTAACATGTCTCTTAGCCTAATTTACCTATGATTTTCCTGGCACTTTAAGTGTTGTCCTGTTATTTTTGCATCCATTTAGACCAAAACATTAACCAGGGTCAGCTAGGGAGAGTCGATTCCATCAGCCTTCCTGTATGGTGCTCTGAAAAGAGAGGTTGGTTCTGAATGTGATTACAGCTTTTCAAGCAGACAGTGCATCCATGTAGGATGTTAAAAAAACCCCAAAGTATTCCCTTTCCTTCCCTTCCCTTCCCTTCCCTTCCCTTCCCTTCCCTTCCCTTCC